>VCJN01000318.1:0-15237 GCA_006384855.1 Tetraselmis striata
GCTTTGACGCCTAGAAGGTCGACAAGCACACCCCCGATGCTCGAGTTCTTGGGGGGCTTGCCAATCAGCTCGTGGCTGAAGCAGTCGGGTAGCTCGCGGTCGTCATCGGGGTCCTTCGTACCATTGCCCACCTGATACCGGCAAAACACACGTCGTCAGTGTGGGTAGGAAAGGGCGGTGCAAGCCATGTAGGGTGCAAGCAGTTTCAGCGGGCAGTTGGATGCTGATGAGCACTACGCCGAAGACGGGGCCTACCTCTTCGGCACCGCCTTCCTGCGTCGCTGCCTCGGGATGTTGCCGTTGTTCTCCCTCCTGCTCCTCGTCTTCCTCCTCTGCTGGCTCCTCATCCGTCGTATCATCGTCGCTGCCGTTCAAGCTTGATAGAAACCCTGCCGGTTCGCCTTCTTGCAGTTCGTTGTCCTCCCAGAAATTGTCGTCCAGTAGCCTACAAGCACGATCCGGCTCGCCCATCGCACCCGCGTTAGCGGCCACAACCAGACCGCCCGGAACCGGTTCCTCCTCGCCGTTGCTACCGAGGTCGTTCCGGTTGCCGGCAACGTTGTCGACTTCCATAGGGGCGGGCGGCTCCTCCGAGCTGCCACCGTCCAAGGTAAACCATCGAGAAAATATTTGTTCGCGAACGATTGACAGTTGCATCACGCGCGTGTTGTAAAAGCGGCCACGGGGAAAGCACATAACAAGGCGATGTCATCTACTGGTGGGTCGAAGGTTAAAGTGGTTGGGAATTGAAGCAGTAGGCCAGCAAGAGGGCTTGGGGCGAGGCACAAGTGGGGCATTACCGTCCGTCGTGATGCCGCACCCTAACCTTGTCGTTGGGGAGCGTCGCAGTGATGACCAACTCATTATGGTTTGACATGAACCGAACACCAACCCATCGGCCGACGTCATTCCTCCGGTCAGGAACGCTGCGTTGGGCTGCCCGAGTTCGGGTTCGGCGCGGACGAGGGGGTGTCGGTGTCGCGGGGGGAGACGCAGGGGCGGGCGGTTCGAGCGACGCTGCTGGCTCATCGAGCGCTTGCGACGGCGAAGAGCCTACTGTATTTTTCATCTGAGAAAAGGGGCGGGAGGTGACCGTTACGTTGAGGGCTATGCATTCATGCGTGCACTCCATACATCGCAGACCTACGTGTTAGCACTTACGGGCACTTGCCAGTAAGTGGGCTTGCTCTGCCGAGCAGGCAGGGTTCGCCGCAGATTTGAGATGGCGCTCTCTGAAGTGGCGGCTGGTCCCGCCGAGTGTCTTCTTGCACACACGGCACTGCACCCCAACGACCTTGCCATGTGCATCCTTGCTACGTTGAAAGATGGTCCTCGAACTGACTCCTCGCTGGCCGCCGCGAGGCATCGCACGGGGGACTGGCTCGAAGCCAGTCGCGGGTTACGCACGGTGAGCAGGTGGGAAAATAATGGGAATGATGAGCGGCACTTCCGTCGAACTTATATCACTACAGTCAAGCAGCGCGGCGCAGCCAACACTTCGTCAGAACCGGTACGGTACCGGTACTCGCGCCGCGTCAGCTTCAGGCCGACTAGCGCCGAGCGCCTTTGCGCGCCCGTGTAGCGGGTACTCGAGGGGCGAAAAGTGCGCAAGGGACTCATATCACGTACCGTTAGCGTACGGGTACTGCCATGGCAGTCATGGCTCGGCGCGGGTACTCGCGACCACCGCCGGATAGGCGGAGATAAGCGGATATAGGTGAGAGTCAGGCGCGGGTGACACGGAATACAATAATCGTACAGTAAAATTGAGTACGGATACAGTACAAGTACCGTGTTAAGCGCGGTTAGGCGGACCCCGTTTCGACGAGTGGAAGGACGGGTAAGAGATTAATACCGAGACGTGGTACTAGGTGGAGCAGTGCCTAAACGTCCCGGACATGAGGAAGAATATCGTTCACTGCTGCCCGTTCGACGAGCATCGGTACGGCCACTCCCTGGATTGTGACTGGAGCTACGACGACCGCTGCCCTCGCTGCAATCTGACGCGCTGGACACCCGAGTCACTGCGCCACCCGCGCCCCGCCACGCATCAACAGCCTCAACGTCTGTGAGGTGATGCGCCCCCGCCCCCTTCCGTTTGCCCCCACTCATTGGTCGCATTGTCAGCGCAAAGCTTAATTGAGTATTGTTGCTGTTGCACGAAACACGATGCAGGTGGTGGAGCAATTCTTTTGGGATGAGGAATGGGCTCTGCGATGAGCCACATGCAGAGACCAATCTATCAATGCGTTTTGTAACTCTGAAGCCTGCAAGGCCATGGATGCTGCCACCAATGGGCAGTTTTCTCACAAAGACAACGGGGTGTATGATTTATGTGGAGATGGGGTAGAGCTGCACAACAGCAAAGCATATTCTTGCTGAATATCTGGCATTAGGTTCGTACCCCTGTGTTTCTGCATGCTGCGAGGTATATGAGTATATTTATAGTTGGGTGATTTTGACCTGATGTAGTGCGGTGTGGCATGCTACTGCAGGTGTCAAGATATGCCATCATCAAATCGGGGGGAGAAGCGCAACATGAAGGTGTTGATCTTCATCCCAGGGCCCTTTGCACCAAAGCATATTGACTGCACAGATGTGCAGCATGTATTTGCATGATGAGATGATGAAACTGAACATGCACAATCTGGTCTGCCGAGTCAAAGCAGCACTGCCCGCGACTCAGAGCTATGGATGGAGCGTACCGTGCGCGCCCCCCCCCCCCCCCCCCCCCCCCCGCCCGCCTTTTGCACTCATACGCACTGTGTATATGTTGCTGTCATATGAATACATGCCCTACGTGATATGCAGATGTGGGACGTGAAGTGCGTGGCCAGAGGCAGTGGCACCACTGACACGGAGCATGCATACGGGCGGCAGTTCTTACTTGAGGCACGCAAAAAGTTCCTGCATGCATGCCTGGACCAAGACTTCCCTAGCTTGCCTTTGTGGCGGCCATGCTTTGTGGGACAGTGGGAGGCCGTTGGATATGTTTGAGGGCACGGGACCGGGCTGCAGGGGCGCCGCTGTGGAGCCAGGCACCTCAGGTGCCCCGCCATCTGGCCGGACTGCGAGGTGGCGCTGGCTGAGTACTGTCAAGGAACTGGCACACTGGAGCCTAAGCCGGCCTGGAAGGAGGAATGTGATGCAAGGGGGCTCGACCCCCATGACATGAAGTGACCCCCCACCACCCCCCCCCCCCCCCCCGGCCCTATGCCGCCCTCTACCTCCCACAATTAGCTGGAATCGTAACGCATGTCATAGGTCATAATCTTAACGCAGCATGTTCCGGGTTCCGCAGCAACTTCCTCCTACCATGTGAACCGCCTAATTACTACATACTCTGCTGCGCGCTGGCGCCCCGCTGCCCCGGCCGCTGCGCTGTGGCGCCCCGCTGCATGGCCGCGGCGCGCTGGCGACCCGCTGCCCCGGCCGCGGCGCGCTGGCGCCCCGCTGCCTCGGCCGCGGCGAGCTGGCGCCCCGCTGCCCGGCCGCGGCGCACTGGCGCCTCGCTACCCCGGCCGCGGCGCGTTGGCGCCCCGCTGCCCCGGCTTCGCTGGCAACGGAAATGCGGTTTGTGAAATCGACGGACAAGAGTCGATTTCAGTCTTATCTGCGGTCAATAATGATTTAATCTGATTGTTGATTATGATTAATGAGGTTGTTGCACTATCCCGCAGGTACAACCTGTATCACTAGTGCAAGATAGGGGAGGGGGCATCATTCCTGGCTACCTATGTATCGTACACCAGCCATGACACAAGGACGGAAGCGCAACTACTGGATAAAGGCACCCCTACTACTGCACCCTAGGTCTACAAACCCAAGCAACACCACCCGTGAGTCTTAAGTACTGATAGCAGACTCGGGAACTAGGGTATAACCAAACCCTACGGTGCAAAATGAATTCCACGGTGCTAAAATCGATTAAATTACTGTTGATTCCAAACTGCCTATAGAGGCTGTTTGGGTTGGAACCCACCCCGGCTCGAGATGGATGCACCCCCTCGCGATCAAACGCCGGGTGAGGTAAGAGATGAACTCCGTAGTGACGCCGTCGTAACGACGCTGCGGGCAGCCGGTTGACCGTATTGGGCGAGGCGAGGAACCGTGGATATGGTGGGTAACGTTGGGTGCCGGCGGCGGGTGGGTGCTGGTTGAGTGCATGGGTTTGGGTTCGGCAGTTGGGAGAAGCCGACAACTTCGTTGCATTACAAGTCGTTGGCAGTAGCCCTGACGTATAATAATCACCCGCTTGTCTCACTGTTTGGGCTTGTGCAGACGCGTACATTCGATTTAAAAGCGGAGTACACCAGATTACGCGACCATTCCCCGTTCAGGGGTAGCTACGGCCGAATTACGATTATGTCGCAAGTGTGTGTCAAATGTGTCCTCATGTAAACGCTAAGTACGGGATATATACGGGACATTACGCGATGGCTACGCAGCAAGCCGGAGTGCGCTAACAGCGGAGCGCGATGAGAAGTCGTCTAGGCGCGGCGCCGGACTTAGTTAGAATAAAGCAGCAGCTGCGCCCACCTGACGCACACTCGCACCCGCTAGACAGTACCGTACCTGCGCATCCCCTAGCACGCACCCTCCATCATGGCCACCCACGCCAAGCTATTTCCAGGCACCCCCTACGGCAAAGCTGTGAGGCCTGAGGGCATGACCAAACCACTCGGTGCTCTATATATGCAGCACGGGCCGCATCGTTGAGGACGTGCGGCAGGCAGTGTTCCGCGGCCAGGCGACCCACAGCCATATCCGCGTTCACCCAGAGCAACCCCAGGGCGAGGACGCGTTCGGCTATGCTTTCGTGGACATACTGAGCAACTGCGCTGAGCCAAAGCATTACGATGCAGTTGGCAAGAAGCACCTGCTTGAGGCAGGTTTTCAAGTGTTTGATTCAAGTGTCGTCACGCTGTGTTTTACATCGTGCGTACCCGACGCGACGTGTGCCCATATCTTGAACCTGGCACCCGCCGAGGCGCCCCCCCCCCCCCCCCCCCGCGCGTAGGATCTGACATGAACACTGATGGCGTTAATAAGAACGCCTCCGTCGAGGTTCCATCCCTTGCTGTCACTGCGAGCCAGGGGCGGGAGTCCACCATGAAAGGTACACTAAGTCGGCGGGTGGCTGACATGACTGCGTGGAGAATTTGAATTTCACAGCGTTGACCTCCCCGTGCCGCGTTTTTGTTGTTGCTCCTGCAGCCAAGGACAAGGCGGTACTGTCGGATAGCTTTGACGAATGTTGGCCCCGCAACATACAGACAAGGATCCCTTACCATTTGAAGAAGACGCCGAGGTTTCCCATCGCCGCGCCCCCGTACATCGAGCGGATCTGCTACGCTACATGCAACTACCGTGCTGGCTACACAGCCGACAACCACGAACATCTGCGCCAAGAATATCGATCTCCTTGATCTATAGTCCTGACCGCGTTCCGAGAGTACACCCCCTCCCCCTTCCTCCCAACCCCACTGCGACCATCCTTGTTCGTTGTGGTGATGTGCACCTCGTGATGTACATGAAGCAGGGGAACGTGAGGAACTACCTCGCTCGGCACTACTTCCTGGATGTGGGCAAGGACGGCCAAGGAGGTAGGAAGAAGGCACAATTGCCGAGCGCGGACCGACTCGCGAAGGCCCTCGACCTTGCAAAGGCATGGCATCAGAGCGAGCTGGGGAGGTACTACCAAGCCGGCAAGTGCCCCCCTCGTGACGTGATGTTCAAGGGCGAGAAGGAGGTCTGCGACGTGACGCCGCACTGGGAAGCCGCATGTGAGTCGGCTCTTGTTTTCCCACTTGTTCGATTACACAGCCACCGCCGCCGCGACAAGCAATCAACATGCATACTGACTTTCGCAGTTGCTGTGTCAGACCCCCGCCCAGTCCCTACGTTCGGCGGTAAGCCGATCGTATCGACTGCTCCGCGCAACAAGGTCGTGTCGTCGCTGCCAAATAAGGTAGGCTAACTTGGTGGGCATGTTGGCGCAGCAGCCGAAGAGGGCGGGCGGCATCATCAAGCACAGCACCAACGCGGTCAAGAACATGGCCGCCACGCAAGCCGTCCCCGGCGACAACGTCGACGAGGGCGGTAGCCCGGAGCCCCCGGCCAAGAAGCAGGCCAAGCAGCCCGCCAAGCCGGCGGCTGGAGGGCCGGCCCGGGGCCGGGGTGGTGCCGGGGCCAGAGCGGGCGGTGGGGCGTTCGGGTTGCGGGCTGCCCGCCGGGCCGCCGTAGCCGCTGCCTCCACCCGCGAGCAGCAGGCCGGCCGCCGAGGCGGTCCCGGCCAAAACCGGATGTAAATAATTTATTCCGCCCGCCCACTGCCGCGCGCCTCGCCGCCCACTGCCGCGCGCCCGCTCACTGGCTGCGCCGCGCGCGCGCTATCGCGAATTAGGCCATCGCGGAGAAACGTGCAGAGCGCAGCGACATTGTCGGGCTTCTAGAGGCACATGCAAAATACTCCGCTGTTGATGATGCGTTGTGATGATGAGTGATATGCGCCTGATGCAGTTTATTACGAGTATGTCACGGAATGACTACAGACGGGTGTCATACTACTGGTAAGATTACAGGATCAATACAGGGTACAGTATTACAGTACAGTATATTTACGGTCGTGCGGGAGCCTAGTGAAATATACCCACGCCCAGGGCGGACTTCACGTCGTGGCAAACGTCGGAAAGGCCATGTGCCGCCTACCCGTGTGCGGTTTGATTGGAGTCTCCCCCGAAGCAACGTGCCTTGTGATCAGCGTACACGACCGCCCTAGCTTAAGGAGTGAATTCCACGCCAACATCCTCAAAACGGGCCAGCACGCATGCCTTGTAACGAGAAGGAGCGATAAAAAGCACAAGGGCAGGGCTCGCCAAGGGAGAGGACATGAGCCGCCGGAAGGCCAAATGAGCGGCAAGCGGCAACGCGGAATATGGAATCTTAGTACTCAGGGGAACGCTCACGGACTTCACCAAGGCGACCCTCACTGTCTTGGAGGATTAGTCACCAGGAACGTTAGTTGTCGCAGCGCGTAATAAGAGGCAGCCGCGGAAGCGGTTTATTACGGCCAGGGCCGCTTGTAGGCATACGCGCAGCAAGCTTTGCGAAGCGGACCGTGTGGATGCGGTGGCTAAGGGTTTCCCGGACTTTCCGCATGGAGTGCAAGGGGAAGTCCGAGTAATGCGGGATAGCTTGGAGGTCGGCCGCCGAGCGCATCGCAGACGCCGGCTCAGCCCCAGCGGCCGAGCAGCCGGCACGGGCAACGGGAGAGCGCTTGGAGGGGAGCAACTTTAGGGCAGATGCCAACGGCTCCGCTTGATCCTCGAGCACCGCGTCACTTTAGGACGAGAATCAGGTATTTCTCATCCTAAAAAGGGGGTAATATGTATGGAAATAAACGACCGTACGATACGATAGTTGGAGACGGTCGTATGATATTTAGGGACTGCCATACGCGCCGGATGTCATCATACATGAACTAGTGGTCCTTCCGGAGTAACGTGTGTATGGCAGCGGCCTTAAACCGTTGTCATCGCGCGTTAGTTGTTGCGTGTCCACCCCTCGTAACGCGTGCATCGCCAGTACATGTGTCGATTTATCATCGCGTCGCGTACAACGTATCGGTACTTCACTTGGCTGTACGCGGTGCGCTCGCGCGCTTGTGCGGCCAACTGTACTCGTCTTTTTTGTTTTTTTTCGCCCCCGGGACAAGACTAGCACCACTGGTGCATGTGCCGCTGCTTTGCTGGGCGCTCGTCAACAACTTGGCCGCTTCAGTCTATTGGCCGCTTCAGTCTACTGGCCGGCTCGTGCTACCGCACGCCACCACGGCGCGCAACAAATGCTGCAGGGCGCCGTCGGGAGAGGGCGCCTTAATTTCGCAACACGTCCGCCCTATGTTGCGCCGGCGTCAAGCAACATCTCACGTCCGCGTATATTCTGTGCTTGCGCCTCGATCGAGGTTCTTAACCTCTCATCGGCGCGAGACCCCTTCTGCAACTCAAGACATCTTCCGCCTTCGTCTGGTCGGCACGCCTGCCGACTGCCCACGCTCGCAGTCGGAAACGAACCACTATGTGTAAGCTGGCAATACCAGAATACACGTGTACTTAGTAGAACATGCCCAAAATTGCATAATAACTACCGCTGGCATGACTTTTTTAATTAATGGTTTCAATGCATGGTTGTGTGCAGAAGATTGTTGTTATGCCCTGCCACATGCAAGCATAAAATGGAGATGGCGGGGTGGGCCATTTTATGGAACCATCACCATATTATTACAGTCAGCATCATGGCATCCCAACCATACGGTCCCCCCCCCCCTCCCCCCCTCCTCTCCATGTAGTGCTATGATGCTGCTAAGCTGATGTATGCGCTTGCTATGTGTTGCTGCTCTCACCGCGCTGGTATACATGCCCTGGTGCGCAATAATGTTGCATGCTGCCTATCAAGTTCTCGCATCTTCTCAGCACTAAAGCAGGTGGCCTTGGCTCCCCTCACGAGCACCTGGTAGCCGGCACGCTCACAGATTTTGCACCAAGAAAAAAAATGGTAGGCACGTGAAGGCAGTATGTAACTAACACCTGACCTCATTCATCTATGAGTCCTCCGTCCTCATCACATGGACGTCCAAGGATATATATGCCTGGCCCGGATATTAACTATGGCGCCGCCGGTGCGGGGCTGAGCTCCCAGCCGCTTATGCACCGCTCCTACCCGCCGAGTGCTGCTTTTAAAAGTACGTGAACAAAAGTTGAGGCCACTTACAAAGTGAACTCCGCCCCCCCCCCCCCCCCCCCCCCCCCCCATGTTTTCCTGGAAAGTCTGGTAGTACTTAAACATAACATTAAATCGGACGGACCCGCCGTATCATTATTCGAACTTGCATGGGCTGATGGGCTCGCGGCTGGCGGCCGCCCCACGCTGCTGCTGATAGTCCACCTCACAGTCCCGCCAACCACAATCGACCAGGCGACAGAAAGTATCGAAACCCTGACGAGACTTTGGCGAGGCTTCGAGCTGGACACCGTCCAACCGGCTGCTGACAGAGATTAGAGGACACGGCTCATTCGCACTCGCCGGCGAGGGAATGGCGGCGGCGTCGGCGGCCGAGCTGGCGGAGCTGCTTATTGACGGCGCGCGCTACGGGGACCTGGAAGACGTGCAGGGCGCGCTCGCAGCCGGCGTCGATGTGAATGCCAAGGATGAGAGCACGCGGACAGGTGGGGCCCGGGGAGGAGATGAGCGAAGGAGTGTCGTTTTCGCTTATATGTTCTTGGGCTTAGCGAAATGGGGGGGGGGGGGGGGGGGGGGGGGGGGGGGGGGGGGGTGCGCATGGTTTGTATCTGGGGACGGAGGCGCCGAGCTGGTGGCTGCTTCAGCTGCATATCATCCAAGAGGGGGGTTACAGTGTAGCACCAGTCAGGCCTGGCGCAGCACTGACGGGTCACAGCGGGCAAGCAACTGTCCCCTCCGTGCCTCTTCTCCCCAAACCTTTTGTATCTGACACCGCATCCGGGCGCACGCATGTGCCCAGCCATGCATATGGCCGCGGCAAACGGGCACACCGAGGTGATTGATGCGCTGCTGCAAGCGCGTGCGGTGGGTCCCCTCCTTCCTGGCTATGTGCATGCCCCTGTTGGAAGACCCCCCAGCCCCCCGGGTTTCCCGCTATCACTACTGACGTGATACATGCCTCGATGGCCAGGACCCTGACGCCACCAATGCGGAGGGCAATACGCCTCTGCACTGGGCCTGCTTGAATGGTCATGTGGGGGTACGGAGCAGCACCCCTCCCCCCCCCCCCCCCCTCCCCCCCCCCTTCCCCACAAACAAACACACACACACACACACACACACACACACACACACATACATTGGTTCAGCACTGCAATGCGCGTGTACTGTGTAGTGAGGCATGCAAAGGGCCTGAACATGGCCGAGTCTCAGACATGTGTTTTGCGCCCCGTCGGCAGGCTGTCAAGCTGCTCATGAAGGCGGGCGCGGCCCCGAGCGCTCTGAACAGGTGCGCCGTGCCGCTTGCACCCCCTGCATCATTGCCGTGCCCCTCCCTCCTTCCCCCTGCCCTACCAACATGATGGTCTAAGCGCTAGACTCTTCCACCTGCAGTCAGCAGCGGACACCTGTGGACGAGGCCCTTACGAGAGGATTCGAGGTGAGGGGCCGGCCGATACTCCACCCGTCACTTGCGCCGCACATAAACAAATCTGCAGTGACCCAATCAAATGATGGGAATCCGGAGCGCGGGAAGGGGGGGGAGGTGCTAAGCCTTCGACATGACCGCTCCTGCAGGAGGTCATGGAAGTCATTCGTGGGGCCACCAAAGCAACCGAGGGAGAACATGGAGAGGCGGGCGAGGCGGACGACGCTGTGGAGGCGGGGGAGGAGGCCTGCGAAGCAGCTGCGGGGGCTGGCGGGGACGCGGCGATGCAGGATGCGGGTGCCGCCGACAGCTAGCCCCCCTCTCTCTGGACGCCATATTGCGCTCACCAGCGGGTCAGAGGGCAGATGTAATCCGCCAGCCTGTTTGCATAAGCCCTCCTTGCGCCTGGATGCGGGTGCTTTAGCGATGTCGTCAAGAGCAATCATACACATGGCCACAAAGAAGTCACCTTTATGACTCAGGAGTGGATGTGGGTAATTTAATTCTCCAAGCCCAGAGTTCGGATCAGGGGTGACTGAGCTAGTCCCAAGCCTAGAAAGTAAAAACACGTTTATACGGAATTGCGCATCATGTACATGCACAAGCTGATATGTCATTCCTTCATTGCTTTTGTACAGCTTATCCGGCGCCCTTATTCATCGCTACAGTTCCTGCAGACCGGCGCTGTAGATGCCAATGGCAATGACGGAACCCTTCCCCCAGTGCCCGCAATAACCCCGCTTGAGTACCCTGCTTCCCGCCTGTGGACATTCACACGCACATGCAGGGAGACAATGCCTGTCATGCAAAGGTACACGGCAACCTCAGCACCGCCCATAGCATGCACCATGCCATGATATACCACATCATACTAATTATTATTATAATTATACCAATTATTATTTATGTACATCCCCCCCCCCTCTCCCCCCACTTCAGCAGTGCCATTGCTGGTATCCTTGCTTGGAGTTCATTCTTTGCGGTAATTCGACAGACATGCCTTCAGCACGGTGGGCAGTGCTCGCGGCGTCTGGATGGGTACTTCGGCATACAGGAGTATTGTTATCGATCGCGATGCTGTCCGTACTACACCACCACAGTGATTGCAACTACTGACAGCATTGCCACAGCGCGGCAACTCAACCGCAGGTATGGCACGGCCGCACGGGGCGATATATTAAGGATTAGTCGCTAGATGATTGAGATCGTGAAATGAAATGAATTGAAATGACTGCTATCTGGTTTTCAAAGTACGCAGCAGCATGTCAGCATGGCGGCGGTGTTAATGGCAGCAGGCACCACCTGGCACTACTACAGGTAATAAAATATAAGCGTACAGGTATGATTCAGAGAATGCTCGTAGTTCATGTTTCCGTCGGTCAGACTGTCGAAGAATCGTCAGTACAAGTTCGGGTATTAACAAAAGAAAATAAAAATAAAAGTACCAGCAGTATTATGAGAACACGTAGAACACAAGGTACATCCCTTGTCCGCTCGGTAGAGCGGTCGTCTCGTGTGCGAGAGGTACCGGGTTCGATTCCTGGCCGTTGTATTTCGGCAATATCGGCCCGGCGTGTCCCGGGTTTACTCGGTTGATGCATTAGCCCTTCGGGGTTCGAATGAGGCAATGGTCTATGGGCTATGCCAGACCTACGACTGCAGTTGGCGCACGAGGTCAAGTGCTGGGGCGGCTTCGGCCGATGTCCCGGGGCGAACTTTACTTTACTTTTACGTACCAGTAGTGCCCGCCGTTCGTGGTCGTCGTATTAGCTACCCTGTATCTATTATTTATCTCTAACTATTTATCTCTATTAGCTTTGTCGCGACGAAGGATCCTTATTGTTGGTGCTCGCGTTTGATGATGAGCGTTCCGGAGCGCGGCGGGCGGATAGCGAATCGCCGCCACTGTATCTCCAGTGACGACTGGAGATACAGGTTTCTGGATTTCTGTATGGATTTCTGTATTATGGATTTCTTTAAGGTTGCATCTAGCAAATGTCATAAGTAACTGGATACAGGTGCCGTAACGTGCCGCCAGTGCGGGAAATAGCAGGTGCGGGGGATAGCGACTTGCTCGTAATACCGTTGCAGGCAGCATATGACCTCGCTGTGACGTCCAGTGGCACTCGACAACCTCTCAACGCAGCTAACGGCACCTCCCGCGTGTCTTGCGCACTCCCAAGACAGCGACGCCCTCTTTATAGCCGCTCAGGCCGCGGCAGCCGGCCAACCGGTGTCACCCGGCCCGCGAGACGGTACTTTTCGGACCAGCCGCCCGCGGGGACCACCGCCGTGATCGCCGGATATGGAGACCCTCCGCTTCCACGCGCTTCAGGTAGGGTGCTCGGCAACGGTCGTCTGCCCAGGGCGGTTTGGAACTGGTATCTTTGCAGTGAGTGGCCGCCGTAGAGGCGCCACAGTGTAAAGGTGTCTCTGTTATTGCGAGTCCCCTTCCCTGGGCGGTGGGAAAACATAAGTGGCTGACTTTCGGCGCGTGAGCACTCACGTTCGCCGCCCCGCCCGGCGCGGGAGCCAGAGCAGCGTGGATACCGGCTTCTGGGCTGCGGCGCGCGACAAGAAGCTGCACGAGGTGCGGCTGTCGGAGGCGGGGCTGCCGGTGTGCGGCCGCCTGAGTGCCGCGGCCCGGCCGGAGCTGCCATCATGCCTGCAGCTGGACGCCGCGGCGTTCGACCCTGACCAGAGCGCGCATCGCCAGGCGGTGCGCCACCTTGCATGACACCCCCCCCCCCCCCCCCCTTCCCCCCCTTTCCCCGATGCTAGAGATCCTCAAGCTGCTCCCCCTCTGATGGGCGCAGTAGCCACCTTCGCGTGCAATCCTTTACATTAAGCCGCCTCAGACTGGGAAGGCAACGGGTAATAACATTCGCTATCGCTCCGTTATAGCTTCGTCTGTATTTGACCTCTGACAAGCAGGGCAGACTCTTATCCGCAGTGTTCTTGTTACTGCGCTCGCATCCGCAAGGATCCGCATCAAAGGGCGAGGAGCTTAACATCGAGCATCATGATCAATCCGGGGTCTAATTCGCGATATGGGGTCATTACTCGGGCTGATTCGCCGGGTGCGTAATGGAACCTGGGGCAATTGTCATACACGCATCCGCCATATCGAGCGCTCATTGAACTCTTCACCTCAAGTTGTTAATACAGCGAAAAAAGGCAGACCTTGTTGCCGATTATTTTGATTTGCCACGATCCGGATGAGGCGTTTGATCCGGATAACACATCGATTCATGATGCGGGTGCTCAGCGGTGCCTCCCCCCTCACCTCCCCCCAAACTCCCTCTCTCCCCCTTCTCCTCTGACCTTGTGCCGACGCCTACAATACCTGCAGGGATGGTACCCGCTCCCCGGCACCCTGCACGCGATGAACACGCTGGAGGCGTTCAAAGAGCACGACCGCGCGGGCTCCCTGCAGCAGGTACGTGTGTCCCCCCCCCCTCTCACACACACACACACACACACACACACACGGGCCTCCCCCCCCCCCCCCCCCCCCCCCCGCCACCCCACCTCGGCAGCTCACGGCCTGTGATCGGGATTCATGGAGCACATTACCATGTTGTCGATCGGTTTTGACACATCATATGTCAGGATATACGCATTCACCGCCTACAAATGCTGTCTACACTGCCTGGGAAGCTCCAATTTGGCACGAAGAATTGAACTGCCCTCCGCTGTGTGCTGCAGGCGGGGCGAGGCGTGTGGGAGGCGATCGTGTCGGGCGCGGCGGAGGCGGACCCGGCGGCGCTGTGCCCCTTCCTGCTGCTGAGCTACGCGGACCTCAAGAAGTACCACTTCTACTACTGGTTCGCCTTCCCAGCGCTCAAGCCGCCTGCGGTGAGAGCCGAGCCCGTCCTCCCAGCGCACATTGCCCCCCCCCCCCCCCCCCCCCCGCCCCCTGCCATGAGCCGCAGCAGCTGTGCGGTTGTAGTCGACACGCGAGGTTGTAATCAAACAGCTGTGTTGATTCTCCACATATGTCAGACATCACACCGCCTTACTGTACTGCAGTCAGTCAGTCAGTCAGTCTGTCAGTCAGTCAGTCAGTCAGTCAGTCGGTCAGCCGGTCAGCCGGTCAGCCGGTCAGTCGGTCAGTCAGTCAGTCTGTCAGTCAGTCAGTCAGTCAGTCAGTCAGTGTTACTCAAACCTATCAAGAGATTTATCGCAGACAATTAGTCATATCAGAGTTCAGGTGTAGACCAGACACCGGTGCAGCCTTAGCTAGCCTATGTTTATGGGTTTAAAGTTTACAGGCGCCATCAACACCGCCCGTCGCGCTGAGCTACAGCACTGCGGCAGTGGCCGCCCCATGCGGCACAGGCGCTGACCCGTTTGCATCCTCTTCCCCCCACACACACCACCACCAGCCGTTCCAGTCCTCTCCGCCGCAGAGCCTCGCACAGGCGCTGGGGGACGCAGCCGCACAGGCCGTGGCGGCGCAGTGCGACGAGTGGCGCTCCCGCGGTGACGGCGGCGGCAGCGATGGCGACGGCCAGGCGGCGCCCAGCCAGCACCTGTGGCTGCTGGACCTGGGCGACGGAGCCGGCGCAGCGACGGCACTGCCGCTCTCCGCGGGGCGCGGCCTGGTGGAGGTGGGCGCCGCCCTCCAGCCTTCCTGCCGCCCATGCCGCTGACCTGCCCATCCTGGCCCGCGGCCCAGTCGGTCGTTCGTGGCTCCTCTGCCGCCATGCTCTATACATCGGGGCTGCATGCCTCCATTTCACAAAGTTGACCATTCATGAACATCGTGAACACTTGACGTAGCCTTGCTATAGTTGCGTCTAGATTTGACCCCGGCCTGAGCGGTAGGATGGGTTCTTACTCACGATGTTCTTTTCACTATGTCGGCACCTTTATCACTATGGCGAGAAAGACTCCTGAAAGTGAAATTGAGCAAGGTCCAGCTCTGGCGCATGCATGTGTGCATGTGTGTGTGTGTGTGTGTGTGTGTGTGTGTGGCAGCGGCGGGGAGGGGGGGAGCTACATTGTGCTGTCTTTCATGCCGTGCCTGTCGAGCCGTGCCGGCAATTCCTCTGCCAGCCCCAGCC
>VCJN01000319.1:0-72144 GCA_006384855.1 Tetraselmis striata
TTATAAAACCTTCTGAGATTCCAGCGTTTCATCTCATATACCCTACGTTCAGGTACCCTAGACTTCTGAAGTCTTGAGAGTGCCGAAAAGGGACCCCAAACTTATGTGCATGGGTGTAGAATATGTACAAATGTACCTACACAAATGTATATACATATATACTCTCCCTATATATCTACAAATCAATGAAAATCTATATATCTATACAAATCCAAGCTTTAGGGATGCGCTCTGAGCTACATCCAGCTCTTCCTCGCCATCCAGCAACAGTAGCATGGCGCCATCCACTTTCGATATCTGAATGCACAGACGCGGCTGCAGCACGGAGTGTGCGAAGACCGTGCCCAGCTTGCGTCCAGCTCGACGTTCACGGCTGCCCGTGTTCAGCCAGGTGAGAAGAGTGCTGACAATAATGGGATGTGGTGATGTTCCGAGCTGATCCGCGTTGGCGGCGCTGGTGAATCGGTCGCTAGGTGACGTAACAGTGTGCTTGCGAGGGTCACATTATTCTCGGTCCACTGGCGTACATTTTTGGTATGTGACAGAGGGCGAGAGGGGGGGGCGGCTTGTTGATGATGCATGCATGTCGAGACCCTAGGCAGTGATCTGCTGCTTGCTGCCTTGGACTGCCATCTCGCTGCCATTGTCCGCGCTGCTGATGCCTGCTTGCTGCCACTCCTGCCCATAGTACATGTTTTCTTGTGCATCATCACATCCCAGCACATAAATCTGCAAATTGGATTGGTGCAGCCTTCACTCATGTAACACCGTATCATTTAACATGTAAAAATGTATTGAACCCAATTCTCTAGTCAGCTTGTTCTGAAGACGCAGCCCCAGTCTGCTGCGTAGCTGAACGCATGGTGTGTGTGTGTGGGGAGAGAAGGGGGGGGGGGATGTGTGCGTGCGGGCTCGTCCTATTCTATATGCATGTCTTACATACACATGTTCACAAAAGTCTTGCCCCCTTGATAAGCATCAATTGTATATTGGCCCATTATCAGCTCTCGCCTTCGTTTTCGGCCGCGCCCTTCCATGTGCCATACATGAACATGGCATAATGCGTGGGGGGCGCCCTAAGTGGTGTTTGTTGTGCTCTCGTTGTAAAAGCCATGCGTGTGCGTGTCGTTGTTCAGGGTTAAAAATGAATTTGATAACCCAATGTCACGAGGGCGCGAATTCCTATATAGCACGTGTATATGCGTTTTATGTGTACGGTTGCACGCCAAGAGTGAGCTCTACCATCGCGGAACACATTCACAAAGGCGCGCTCTCCCCGTTGTCGGCATGCAAGCAAGTGATCAGTTCCCGCAAAACGGCCAATACTGCAAGTACGGCCTGCTCCAAAACCATCCCATCCACAGCAGCTGTTGTCCGCATTCAATGCGCCCTTGGTAGAGCCGGGCTTCATCCCGTACTGCGCAGAGGTGCAGCTCCCGAGAGAGCGGGTGGGTCCATAAGTTCAGCTGCTAGGGCATCGTCCATGGTATGTGGTAGGGCTGGCCATCAACACGCTTCCATATTATGCTATTGAGCTACGCCCAGCGGGCCCCTACGCAGAGAAAACCCGCCCACGCGGAGCGAGTACATCGCTTTTTTTATCGGGATGCGGGTCGCGCGGTAAGCCACTGTTCTAGGCTTTCTAGGAGAACCTGAAAATATTTGGATCGCCTCCCCCCTGGACCCCCTCGGTTATATTTCTACCGAGGGGGGCCGCTGGATCTGAACCTGAGCAGCGCAGAGTCAAGAGCAAAACAGGCAGGACTTCCCTCCGCCACCTATCACATCGCAAGCTGTTGATGAATATTATGAGCTACATCATAAAAATGCGCCACTGTACCACTCGGATGTCGGCAGCGTCGGTACTGACGTGGCGATGTGGACAGATACGTACATGGTAAGACTAGGGGGGACTGCAAGTCGTCCACGTAGGTGCATATGTACACACACACACACACACACACGCACACACACACACACACACACACACACACACACACACACGCGCGCGCGCGCGCGCGCACACACAGTCACACACACGCACACTTATGGATAATAGCGGACGCATGTATGTATTTGTGGTACTTGCTGCATGCATGTCATAATCCTTCTTTTAATGCATGCATACCGAAATGCGTTTTCTAACGTCGAGCACCGCTTGTCATGGCACTACTCGATCTGCCCCGCCTGTGATATTCTGGTGTACTTGTGATTCTCATTAGCTACCATCGCTGGTGAGCATCGTCATATGTTCTACTACATGTAGTCACCTCGAGCGTGATTATCCCTCGTCGGACTCAAAACCGATCCGCGCCGACGGGAGGAGAAAATGACAATGTCCGTTTTATCAGGTACCTATAAAACTATTAGACAGGGGTTGATTACAGATGAATTCTGATTGCTCGGCTCATATCTCGAGATGTGTGTCTCGGTGTTGAAGCACTAGTGCAAGTAGGTATTAAAGCCCTGCTAGGTCAGGGTTTTGGACACAAACTGAACTGAGCACTCAATGAGACTTAGGTACCCACTAATTAGTACGGATGTCTTGGTAAAGTACTAGTCCATGAGCGGAATCTAGCTCGTGGAGCACAGCTGCCGATTGAGGAGGGGCTGAGACAGCCCACCCGCCACTCACAATGGTCACTCGCCCATGATGGGCAATGACGCTCCACCAATCAGCCTCCAATAGCATCCTGATTTGGCATGTGGCGGCGTGACATGCTTTAGGTACTAGAATGGAGACCTCATTTGCTTGTGCGCAAGGCATCAGAGACGTCTCAGCATCTTAGGTGTGAGACACACTACATGCTAATGTATCAATGTTGTAATCATCGAAACCCGCCAACCTTGCGGCCTCCACTGTCACCGCATTGTGCATTTGTGCAACTCAGTTGACACTATGGAAACAACACTCAGCGGCCGCCAGTCGATTTCGGTACCGAGTGAGCTCGGCACAGTCCGACTTGCCACATGACGAAAGTCGTAATCGCACAACCTGATGGAGTCAGCCAACACTTCACCACCATCGCCACCCCTCGCCACCATGATGACAACCATGATGCGGCACAACGTTTCTATCCGCCGGCGGAGAAAGCCTTCCGGCGGAGAATGGGCCGCCTCAAAACCTTTGCCTACTGCAAGAGCCGCCCCTCCGCTACTATGTGACGTACGTCAGGTTGTCGTCAGCCGAGGATGAGGTCAAGGACAATGTCAAAGGCGTTAAACGGACCGTTGACTCATGCACGCCTCTGTGCTCTCAACAACACCGATCGCGAGGCAGTGTGAGATCTAAACATATACACGTGCATGGAGGACGCTGAAGACTCGGCGGACGAGGGATACGGAGCACGTTTCGCGTGCCAGTGGGGTAAGAAGCAGCTGCTGGCAGCTAGATTTCGCTTAGCTGCCGGCAAAAGATTCCAGCTCTGTTGATGGTAGATTAGCAATGCAGCTACCGTAGTACCATTGATTAGATCGCTCGGATATACTAGCTGTTCCGGATATGCGCTCATCGCGCATATGAGCCTCATTAGCGCGCTGCGCGCGCCTGATCTCTGAGCTTGGAGGTCAGAGCACGCAGTAGGGAGCTCGGAGCCGGGGACACGCATATCGCGGAGCGCCTTAGTGCTTGTAGTCACTTCTTTATTTCCAGCAACTCATCGCCTCACCCTTCGCGTCTGCACTCACGCACTCGCAAGAGCCGACGTCAAATTCCGCGCTCTACATGTTATGGTTGCCCTCACGTCACAGCGAGGGTGAAGCAGTCCTCTATCACTTAGGACACGCTGAGAAGTCCGCGTTTTTTTTTCTGCGCGTAGCGCGAGCCCGCTATTGAACAAGGCTCGGCAAATCACTCGGCTTTGAGGCGACTAATTCGCTGCAAGCCCCCCCCCCACCCACCCATCCCGACTCGACCACTCGAGTCACATCCACGAATCCTCCCGAAGCGTCTTGTCAGCGTTCTCCCCCTGGACGAGCTGCACGAGTCAGCACCACACAGGTACCGGAGCGGGGCACAAGTACAGGAGCATTACGGAGCGTTGCGAGCGTTGCACGATACAGGTACCGGAGCGTTACGGAGCGTTGCGAGCGGCGCGAGCTGTGACGGTGCATCTCACACGTGCACGACAGCCGGATACCCTCTGGGGCAGCTGGGACAGCCCAAGCGTCCCGGCAGTGCCCCACACTTGGGTGGAGGACTCGGAAAAGCGAGAGCTTAGGGCCATCTCTTAGGCTTCAGAGCCGGGAGGTGGTGGGTCTCTCTACCCAACCTTTCTCAACCCGCCGTAGCAGGCAATGCCGCGACGAGTGGTTTTCTCCACTTCTTGTACAATTTCGTCATCACCGGCCCACCCACGATGTCCGAGGACGACCGGACCGGCTCGCCAGAGGCGAACGCCCAGTCCGACATCTGGCGAGGCGATGACTCACATAGCGCGCATCTCCTGACCCAGCCCCTATCGCAGCTGGCAGAGATGCAGGGACAGGTGTCCCACCAATACGACGAGCTCTACTCATGCCAGATGGAGCTCAACACTAGGCTGGAAGCCCACGAGAAGCGGAGCGCATCTGAAAAGATGGTTGGTGAGACAGCAGCTCCCGCCTCTCGCGCGGCGACCGAGAGGGCGGCGTTCGGGGACGGCCGTCAGGTCGGACAGCCGCCCTGGCCTCGCGGCAAAACTAGCGGAGGCAACAAGCCACCAGACAATTTAGCCATGCTTAGCCGATCCGAGCTAGACAACGGCTGACAAAACCGGTGCATGCCCCGCGGCGACACTAGCCAAGCAGGCCAGGACTGCCACGGGCAGGATCAAGAATTGAGACAACGTATGCCGTCTTGAACATGCTTGCCTTGCAGTTTGTTACATGCCTCCTATCGCAGCATTCGGGGGAAGTGTTGATGGTAGATTAGCAATGCAGCTACCGTAGTACCATTGATTAGATCGCTCGGATATACTAGCTGTTCCGGATATGCGCTCATCGCGCATATGAGCCTCATTAGCGCGCTGCGCGCGCCTGATCTCTGAGCTCGGAGGTCAGAGCACGCAGTAGGGAGCTCGGAGCCGGGGACACGCATATCGTGGAGCGCCTTAGTGCTTGTAATCACTTCTTTATTTCCAGCAACTCATCGCCTCACCCTTCGCGTCTGCACTCACGCACTCACAAGAGCCGACGTCAAATTCCGCGCTTTATAAGCTCTACACCCGCCCGACCGCGGTCTCGCGTGTGTCATCGGCTTGGGCGCCCAAACATGGCAGCGCCGTGATAGCTTTCACTGACGGCGTAACAATACCGGGGGCGGCACGGGCAGGAAGTGGGCTGAACGCGCTATCTTAGGTACCACTCTTCCCGTTACGTCTTTGCAGACCAACTAGTACATCGTCTTGTTTTGCGATACATTCATCTAAGTCGACAACCCCCCCCCTCCCCCCCCCAAACGAGCAGCACTACTGAAACAACCGTTCGACAAAGCCATCACGTCGTTTTACCCCATCGATGGTGTTTCCGGCTTGCCCATGTTGCACAGCCAGATCCATGAGTACACTATAAGGACCATATATATAATCAAGCGGTTCAAGGAGCTGCCTCGCGGTGGCTTGTTGCGCCGGCTGTCCGTACGACCGTACCCCCGGCCAGCCCACCGACGCCACCCTGCGCAAGCATATTCAGAAGGCGGCTCGCAGCCGCGCAGGAGGAGCTAGCCGCACTCGAAGAAGTGGGCGAAGAACAAGGTTTAGGTCATCAAGCTATGAAACTCGTCGTGGTGGGGCAAGTCGTTTCAAAACGGGGCGTCCGATCAGCACCATGCACCCCCTACTTGACGGAGGCCCATGAGGCTGCCGCTTTGATCAACAGTGCTCTCTCCTCGGCGGAGAAAGGCGATGCCAACCCTACTAGAAACCCCGCCGTGGAACGGCGAGTCCGAGATTTCAATGCAGTTGGTGCTGGGTGCTTGCACGCGTGCTGCCTTATGCATGGCAGTGGTGACGACATCACAACAATTGGATTATTTCTCTATTGTAAATATGACTTAGGTCCGACATTGACATGAACGGCAACGCATTGCGTGAGCAATCTACAGGCTCCGGCCCCCCTCCCCCGTTCAGTCGTCCAGCTCCCGTCCCCCGTGCTGCTCCGAGTCGCCTGTCAAATTTGTCAATATATAGAATCACGCGTCATGCTTAAATGCGCTAAACTACAGTTCTATTGGGTTGGCAACATCCAGCCTGGCCTTGTGCTCTTATAAACCCTCAAACTAGCCGCTGCCCACTACGTGAAATTCATTTCCGATGTCTTTATCACGTTGTCGGTATGTGGCGAACAGTACTGCAGCCCGCCCGTTACGTTGAACCCCCGCGACTACTCGCGAGTAGCCCCGCGGAGTAATCGCGCTAACCCCGATTAATTATGGTATTGTACAAAATCATGAAGTAGTATACTCGTACCACTCTTGTCGTACCTAGCTTAATCATCACTCACGACTACTCGTTGTGTTTTTTTAATTACATAAGGGCTTCCACAAAAGCGCACTACAAACAGAACTAACATCAACTATGAAAGGTTGCCAGCAAAAGAGGGACATAAGCCCGAAACCAAGGTCGAGCAGGAGGACAGGGAGCCAAGAACCAAGAAGGAGCCAAGGGAACCACGAAGTCCCTTAGCTGCCAGGAACCAAAGGGACCCCCGCGCCGGGGTAGGCTATCAGCCGCGGCCAGGACGCTTGCAGCCAATGACCCGGGTCATAGCAACACATGCCGACGAGCGACGCGACGCAGGCGCAGGAGTACCATCACGTGCCGCACGCGCGGACGCGACCCCGCCAAGAACGACTACTCGTGCACTTACTACTCGTCACGCTATTCTCTAGTACTCAGTTCAAAACATCGCTGCCGTACACATGCCTCCAGCCTGGAATAAAGTATTGCGGCGCTTACCGGTTAAGCTGTGTCAAGCGTGCGTGCTACATACGACATGCGCTTACGACTCACGCTTACTATTTGGTAAGCGCGGTTGCGCTCGTTTCGACGAGTGCCGGACCGGACCAACCCCCACCCTGCAAACTTCATTTAGACCTCCATCCTCGGTGCGGCGCTTCTTATAGCCACAACCGAGAGCGGCTGAACCATCCGCACACATGCAGATGACGACTAAACAACCCGTCTCCCGTACCATTTCATCACTGAGTCCGTTGGTGGTTATATTACGCTATGGGTTAAAAATGGTTCTCAAAAGACCATCATTCGCAAGTGTACGCTAAGCGCGAGTAGACATGCGCTACGAGCGCGATGACCGCGCGGGGCGGCATGCTACCTTAGCATTGCCCCGCAAACCCGTACCGGTGCCCTAACTAACTCGTCCAACAGTTATCGTTCAACCACCGGCAGCTTAACTACTTCATCCGATTATTTATTTTGTCGGCGGGGTGGCCCGGCCTCCTATGCCCTGCCGGTCAAACGTCATGCGAGCCAAAAACCGCCGGTCGGGGCCGGATGCCGTTCCAAGCGCACATGCTCGCATCGGACGAGCGGGGGCGTGGGGAGGAGGTGCTAGGCTGGTACCTTGCATGGGATCAACATATGGAACGCCAAGGGCGGCTGATATGGGCGCCGTAGGAACGGGGCGGTCAATGAACGGCTTGTCAACTGCTCGTAGTTGTGAGTCATATTACCCGGGTATCTTGGCTTGCATATTATATCTGTCTCAAGCCCGCCCGGCGCGCCGCCCCCCGGCAGGGAGGAGAAATCCAAACAACAAACTGGACTAGACACGGTAGCACTACATACGAGGAATTGAATTAGAACAATTTGGCTGGCGGACATGGAAGATATTCCCTGTTCAGAAGTAAACCCAACCAACGTTGCTCGACGTACCATCCTCGTACGCGAGGCAGCCCCGTTTTTGCAGTGGTGTGACGAGTATTATTGACAAGGATGGCACGGATGGCAAAGATGGTATAATGAATAAGGAATACAAACCAACCAACTAACACACGTGCACCCGGGTGCATTATTTCTGCACCTGAGTGCAACACTCACTAAACTAAAGCTCCAGCAACCCCAAAACTCGAAGTACGTAAAACCACGGTACAGAGTACGCCTAGAGGACGACACCCAAGGGCAGCAGATTTTTAGTTTTGCCGGCAGTTGCGGCCCGTTGTGGCACAATGCGCCCGCCGCCATCGAAACAATTCGACGCTCCCACCGGACCCAATAACGCGCCACCGCGCCCAGTATCCCGCTGTCCGTGGCGGGAACGCGCGTCACGGCCAAGGCAACGATCTTGTCGGCCGAAGCTCGCCGAGCATGGATCCGTAGGCACCCTGGGGAGGCCCTAGAGGGGGCGGTGCTGACTGGCGTGGTCACTGGGTACGCCGGCGCCTTGCCTCGAGTGTCTTTTGCGGCCGCGCACCCGGATCTGCCCACGCCCGTCATCCTACTGAAGAGTACCACCCTCACCCCCACTGAGCCCGTCATGCGCCCCAGCCGAGCTCATGCTGATGACTTTGGTGTCTGTGTTGCGGACGACGAAAACCAGCGGTTGCGGGATCTCGCATGGCGAGGATGGCGAAGCAACCGACGGTGGAGGAGCTGGCGCCAGCCTTAGCAGCAGCTAGCCAAGGCAGCCTCGCAATGCCAAGTCCAACAGAGGTAGGAAGCCACGGACTGCCAACCAGCTAGTGACTAGCTAGGAGGCGCAGCACACGGCAGTATACAGTTGGCATTTTGATGTGTCCATCATGCTGTGCTGCACGTACAATGAATAGCATGGTAGGCTGCCTCATACAGTCGGCGGGCGGGTCTGGGTTGACAATGTAAACACCATTGTCATTTATTAGTTTATTACATTCATCTATGTGGCATATTCATCTATGAGCCATGGTCTTCTATGCATCCTCCTGCACCTATATTAACGGCATGTCCGCTGCCCAGTCTTGTCGACAATACTGCACAAAGTACTGTCAAAGTTCCCCGTTTTTCACCTGAAGGTGGGGGTGCCCAATACCCATAGAAGTTCATCTATAACATGTTTTTAGTTGCCCTGGCTGTTCCTGCATGCGTACAGAGCATGAACATGATGTTTCCTTGTTATTTGTTTGATGGCAGTATTTTAGCAGTACTGCAGAGGAAGTAAGTAATTCCGAAGCGGGGGGGGGGGGGGGGGGGGGGGGGCAAAAAAGGGGCGCGGGGGGCACCAAAGACAATGGATAAAATCTTCCGGGCCTAAGATCCTCTCATAGCAGTTTTCTCGGTCGTTTTTCCCCGACATTCGGCCGCTATAAGTTTTTCAGGGTCGGCAGATCACAACCCGGAAACCCTGTTGGGGTATGATAGCCCTACCAAACCCAGAGGGCCAAGTAAGCATCAAGATACTACTCAAAGAGCGGCAAAGTGCAGTAGTAGCGCGGTAGATATATAGGGGTAGTTGTGGTGGGTCGACCACTCGTACCTCTTTACTGCACCCGGGTGCAGTAAATCGCGTTAGCCCGACAGTTAAGGGTGGTATCGATGGGGATATGGCTAGGCGGTATCGTCACGTGACGCGGCGCAGCAAATATACAGGTACTTTCGGCGGCAGCTGGAAGTGGTGACCTTATTTCAGTCGTTCCCGCCTGAGGCTGGCTGGCTGGCTGGCCCCGCTGCAGCATGCGGGCCCGTGGGTTTTGCTTAGATGTAGCGCGGAGCTTGACGAGGTAAACCGTGTCTTGATGTCGCACCGGTAGGCCCGCGTAGGCCCTTCTACCGCAGAGGTGGCAGAGGTGGCTTCCTCAGCTGGCGCCAGACAGTTATCGGCGCCCTCGTTTCATTCGTCGCCTTTGTCGAACCGTTGCGCGTGCATCGCCAACTGCCATCGGCCCGCGACGGCTGGCGCACTCGCTGGCCATGTCGACGCACACTGGCGTGAGGCGCATGACCAGCCGTCGCACTTTCTGCAGGATGTTCAGGTGCGAAACAACTGGGTTCCTTTTTGGGCGGTGCGTACTCTTGGCGGGTGCCAGGTGGCGCGGCATGTCGTCAGTCGTCAGGCTGCCAGTTCACTTCGTCTCTATTTCACACTGTCCGTAGCAGTGTGGATAACGCCCTAGCAAGCCCCGTAGCAGTGTGGATAACGCCCCACCAAGCCGAATTCTCAGCCTCCCAAAAGCACTGAACCGAGCTCGTGACTTCCCTGTAGCCTCGGTCGCTGCTTTCACCCACAGTCTCTGCCCCTTCACTTCATCCCGTCGGTTGACTATGCTGCTCGTGGCGGTATTAATATGTGTATATATCCCGCGTGCTGGGTACCCTGTGATGTACATTACAGTACCTGTAGATACTAATTAAGGCGCGGCGCGTGCTGGTCGTGATACACAGTACAGCCGCTGTTTGTGTAGAAAGTGCATTGATAGTCGCTATTTGAAATGTAACCGCCCGCCCACATATGATATATATGATACTTTTCGAAACAAGTTAATACCCGTACGGGTACAATAGAAATGCCTTTCAGCGCGCGAGCAATAATTAGTCTCTACGGGTACCTGTAGTAAATAGTATTTGCACAGCCTGCAGTGCTACAAGTACCCGTACCAGGTACTGTACCTGTACATGTGCTTCTACACTACGCGGCGGACCTGCTTCAGATATACACGTATATCTGTGATATACATGGAGGGATACACACGTATACATGTGGTGTGGATATGGTGTATATATATGGTCGTACATGCTTATTTATATACGACTCGTCCCGATCGACTTATTTTATGATTTAAGCGCCCAGCCTATGTTTATTTTACAGACGCGCAGCAGGTACAGTATGCTGTCTCGTATGTATCGCTAACCGGCCAGGCTTAGAGCGACCGGGCTAATTAATGCCCTTAACTACAGTGCCCCGGCGGTTCCGACGATGCCTATCTATCATGTAGTCCGCCAGCCCATGTAGAAGTCGATATGAATGTCTATTACTAATATAGCGACTAATACAAGGATTACACACATATTTATGTTGGATAGAGTACATCTATCTAGCTACACCGGCGGGGGTAGCGACTGTAAATATAAATCCATAATCTTACCGCGATGGTCGCTACATATACCTGGTACTGGTACCGCCGGCCCGGCGGCGGCCGGCCGGCTCCGCGCGCGGTCGCGTTATTTATTGGCGACGGCGCATTTATATATTACCAGCACGCGACCGCTACCAGCAGTAGCAACCACCGCCTACCCCGTGTAACCAAACCCATCACAACTACCGCCTGACGAACTGGCGGTACGATACCTGCGCTGCCGGCGGCCGTCAACTCGCGTACCCTCACGCCGTCATGGTCCAGCTTCGGCCGCGCTCGCGGCGAGCAGCACTCTAGCCGCGCTCTGCTCCCTGTGAAGCTGCTCCGCCTGCGCGTGCTCCGCCGCCAAGCGGTATACCGGCTCCCCCTTGCCCGGGATCTTCCGGCCGGGGGTCAGGGCGCCGGGAGATCCGCGCGACCGCCGCCCCCTCGGCTCCTCCGATGGCGAGGTACTGACCGGCCGTATGCTCCCCGCCCTCTTGCTTGCCCGCGGCCGGTGGTGGGCGTTCGGTCCTAGGCAGCCTACGCGGCTGAGCGTGTTCGCGGGGACAAAAGGCTGCCGGGCAGTGTGCGGTCATAACATCGGTGGCCCAAGGTTCGCGGGGGGGGGGGGGGGGGGTGGAGCTGCGTGTGCTGAGCACCCGCTGCTGCCGCGGCCGCTGCCTTCGCAGGGGAACGTCCCTCCTGGCGGTCGCGGTTGTGCTCCTGCTGCTGGCGCAGTGGGCATGCAGCGGTGATGAGCTGTCCGACAGCCACGCAGAGCTGCGCGTCGGGGTGGAGGTATCCCCGCCTGCCCACTGCCTGGCATCCCTGGGGCAATGAGGCAACACAGCAGTGCACGGACTCCATCGAGCACATGGGGGAAGGGGGGAATCAGGGCGCGTGGGGGGCGGCTAAGCCGGCCGTGATCCGCTGCCCAGATGAGCCACCGCGAGGGCACGGAGGACACCGAGGAGTACGACGGCCCGCTGCTGTGCTCGGGCGAATGCGGCGTGCAGCAGCAGGCGGAGCGGCAGGGCGCGCCGGCCACGGGCGACGGCAACTGGGCGGGCGCCGGCGACCCGATGTCCTCCATCCACCTGTCCGAGTCGGCGATCGACTGGGGCGAGGCCCATCTCTGCAGGTCTGGCTCCCACCCTCGCCCTCTCCCTGCCTCCCCATCTCCAGAGATTGCCAGCTGTGTTGCCTCTTCTGCCTGGCGGTGAGGGACCCGGGTGGGGGCAGCATGGGTGCGTTGCCTACCCTGCTGGGGGGCTGGTCGATTCCGCTCCCTGAATTCCTGGCTTGCCCCCCTCTGCCCTGCTCCGCGCCCCCCAGCCCCAAGCTCCACACCCTCACCGTCACCAACCGCGGCGCCTCAGCGCTGCACGTCACCGGCGCGCACGCCGACAACAGCCAGTTCAGCACGGTCGGCTTCCAGAACGTGGAGGTCCCTGTCGGCGGGTCCCAGGAGCTGACGGTGGAGTACCTGCCGCACCTGCTGGGCGGCGTGGAGGCCAAGCTGGTGGTGTACACCTCGCGGGGCAGTTTCTCGGTGAAGATGCGCGCCACCGGGGTGGAGTCGCCCTACGTGGCCTTCCCGCTGTACGGCGCCAAGGTGCAGCCTGACCCTGGCCCCAGCACACGTCACACCACCGGACCCGTTCCCGTGCTCGCTCCTTCAAGTTTCCCCAACCGTCTCTCCCCTTATTTAGGGTTTCCGGCAAACCCTGAGTCCTCTTACAGCCCTTCCCTTCCAAACGCCACCTATGCACGCGTGGCTGTCAATCCGCGTCTCCTCCGGTCCTGGTCCTGGCCCCACCCAGGTGACTTGTTGCGTCTCACCCCCCCCCCCCCCCCCCCCCCGAACTTTTACCATCCTCCCGGTGACAGGTGCTGAAAGGCATGGCCGACATCTTCGATCTGACACTGTACAACCCGCACAGCGAGGTGCTCACCGTGAAGGAGATCTACGCAGACCAGCCGTTCCTGGGCCTGGTGCTCCCCTCCGGCGGCCAAAGGGTGCTCCCACCGCCATCCCTTGCACCCACACTGCCCGTTTGACACGCACACTATGTGCATGACTATTGTTATCATGCACACCCAGTGCGCGCAACAGAGGGGGGTCATGTGCAGTAGGCCGGCAGGGCAGCATGCCAGCAATGCCCCCATTCGATATCCAAAAGCGGCTCCAACTGCATCACGTACCGGCGGTGCACAAGAAGCCATCCTATAGGAACTCATAGGAAATCATCCTGTAGGTCGCTTTTCACGGCTCGTGAGGCGATATCATCAGGACTGACTAAAAAAATGTATATATAATCAGGACAAATAATCAGGACTAATTAAAGACGATATACATCGCATAATTTAAAGAAGGCCCGGTACCCGACCCCAACAGTCTTAGACGGTAACAATCTTCCAGGTGCCCGCACATCAACGCGGACAAGGAGTGGCACCAATTTGACAGTGCCCTCTGTCCCTGCCGCCAGCGCACAGTACTCGTGTGTACTTTCCGATGGCTTCAGATGGTGAATCGCTTAGCGGTGTGGGCGTGTCGCTGACTGCACGTGCGCACTGCCCCGGCAGCTGAGCCGCGGCGCAGCCTCCAAGTGGCAGGTGAAGCCCGCCCACCAAAAGGTCATCATGCAGGTTGACTTCCAGGCGGTTGAGGTGGGGTACTTCTCCGGCCGCGTCTACATTGTCACCGACCACGACACCATCGTCATCCCTGTGAGTATCGCTGCCATCGCCGACGGTGTGCACGCGGCGCAGTCTGAGCTGGACTTTGGTGGGGGCCTGCGCCACCCCCCCCCCCCCCCCTTCCCCCTTCTGCACTCCACCACCACCATCATGCCGCTTGTGCAAATATACCGGGGTGCGACGCTCAATGCAAAGGCGCCGCCGCGAAGCGCATGCGTCGACCATAATATGGTACCCAGGGAGGTGTTGGCAGTACCTGAGTGGGAACACATGGTGCCTGGCGTCTAGCAATTGCCTATCATTCCCCCCTTTGCAAGCCAGTGCGTCATTACTGTCCACATTCGTCTTTCCTGGCGCACAGTTGGCCCCTGCCGTCGGAATCTCTTTTCCCTGCGGCCGCGCCTGCTGTGCGCGCTCCCCTTGCCTAGTGCCTGTTACAAGAAGGAGAATGGCAAGAGGCCTGACTGAACCCCCCTCCCCCCCCCCCCCCCCCCCCCTCCTTGCCCCCTTCTTCTTATCCCTCTCTATGCCCTCACAGGCACGCTGACCTTTGCGGAGGAGATGCACACGGTGCAGGTGGTGGTGTTGAACGCGGGCCTGCGCGCGGTAGAGGTGCTGGACGTGGTGCCGGCGGTGCCGGACCCGCTCCTGGGGCTGCAGTTTCGCAAGGGGCAGATCCTGGAGGGCACGACAGAAAGGTCGGTGGCGACCGCAACGTACATGGGCGCGGCGCAGGGCCGCTTCTCCGGCAAGCTATACGTGGTGACCAATGAAAGCCGGCACGCGGTGGAGGTGCCGTACCGCGCGCGCGTGCTGCATGGCACCTTTGGCTTCAGCGGAAAGAACGCGACCTTCGAGGCTCGCAAGGGGCGCGTGACGCGCCACGAGTTGCTCATCACCAACTGGTTCCCGCAGCCCGTGAAGATCTACGCGGCCAACCCCACGGACCCCGCCTTCACCGTGGACTCCTTCCCCCAGGGCCGGGTCCTCGCCGCCGACGCTCACTCCCCGCCCATCCACCTCACCTTCACCTCCAACTCGTCCGACCTCGCGTTTACCGCGTACCTGATCATCTCCACCAACGCCACCCTGCTGTCCATCCCGCTCAAGGTGCTGCACGGCCGGCTGCACTACACACTGCCGCCGCCGCTAGGCCACCGGCTTGCGGAGCCGTCGGGGTCCGGGCTACACGCCACCGCGGCCGGCGGCGCCATCGACTTTGGCATGATTGGCGTCAACGAGGCGCGCGCACTCAGCTTCAACGTGACCAACCCCAACCCGGTGGCCATCGAGGTGGGCAGCATCGAGTCGACGCTGCCGGACGTCCGGCTGCGCCTGGACGGTGTCTACGCTGAATCTGGCGCGCTGCTGCGCCCCAAGCACGGTGGCTCTTGGGACCTCTTTTCGCCCGGCGGCGGCCAGCCAGACCCACAGCCATACCCTGAAGCGGACGACAAGCCGGCGGAAGGTGAGGCGGAGGGGAAACCTGACGGTCTACTGGACGCGCACGTCACCGACGGCGCCCCGGGCCTTCGCCTGGCAGGCGGTGATGGAGACGGGGACGGCAAAGCCGCTGCCGCGGCGGCAGCTGCGCCCTGGCTAGTGTCCGGCGCCGCAGGGCACAGCTCCACGGTGGCGCTCGTGCTGTCGCCCGGTGAGACGGCAGCCTTCACCGCAGAGCTGACCGCCGGGGAGGAGCGCTCAGCGAGCGGGGAAGTGGTGGTGGTCACGCCCAAGGAGCGGCACTCTATCCCGGTGCTCTACCACTCGCTGGTTGGCAGCCTCAACATCGCGCCAGCAATGGTGCGCTTTGAGGGCTGCTACCCCGGCATGGTGAGCGCTCCCCCTGCCTGCGCCGGGACGCGAGCGACCTCAGCTGCTCCCCATGCGCCACTGATGACGGTGGCGATATATATTGCTGCAGTCGATGCAATACTATTCCTCGCTTCATATACACGTGTGTACATATACACACATATATGTGTATTTCTTTATATTTATATGTACACTTATATGTATACATTTATATTTATACTATATATATATATATTTATTTATATTAGATACATATATATATGTATTTATTGTACTGCAATTGGGCAGAGGATGTAAGCCAGTGCAAGACTATCATTCAGCTTTATAGTTGTTACTCTCACTATTATCAACACTCGTTAGTTCGTCTGTCTGTCTGACCCCTCTTCCCCCGGGCCCCTCCTGCAGCCTCGCACGACGCCGCTGATGGCGCGCTCCACCTACACGCGCCCCCTGACCGTGACGGCGGTGACGACCTCCGACCCACGTCTGCGCCTGGTGCTCGGCAACACCACCATCCCGCCCGGCAAGCGCGTGCACCTGGGCATGCTCGAGTTTGATGCGGGCGCGGCCGCCAAGCAAGAGCGCCTCGCGGAGGACAGCTTCGACCAGGCGGCTGCGATGAGGCTGGTGCTGGACGGCCAGCTCAGCCTGGCGGACGAGAAGGTACAGCATTCTGCGGCTCGCCTCTTCCTCCCCCGCATGGCCCTTGACCCCCCATCGCAGTCCCCGCCGCGCATCTCGAGCCTGCCAGTCTAACCAAGGACATCCTTCCACATGATGATATCCGTACTTCGGCTTCCTGAAATAGCTCCTTAATTTATGACAGCAGACTTTCTTCCTTTTGGCATGTGCCCTTGCTAATCGCTGCTCCGGGTGGCTGTGCAGACGCTGCGAGCGCGCGAGGAGGCCTGGCGCCTGCTGCTGCACTCCACCGGCGGCGAGGTGCGCGCGACGGTGACCATCCATACAGACGTTGTGGCCGGCTACGTGCTCAACGTACGCGCCAGCCTGCAGCGCCCCTCCATCCTGACGTCGGAGGTGCTGGAGTTTCACCAGACGGAGGTGGACCCCCACATCCCCTTCCTCCCCATTTTTCTCTCCGGCCCAGCCTGAGGTCGCGCGCCTCCCGACTGTCTGCGCAAGCCCGAGAAGTAAAGACGGCGTGTCACTGAGCCCAGGTCGACACGCTCCTCGATGTGCACAGGTGGGCGACTCCTCGCTGGGCGTCATCCAGGTGACCAACCCTAGCCCGAGACCGGTGGCGGTGGCGCTGCTCGAACCCCAATTCAACGGTCGGGGCTCGGAGGGGCTCTCGCGCGTCGACGGCAGCACCTCGCACGGCTTCATGCCCTGCAGTATGTGCGGCCCCGACAGCGCCTTCTCCAACTCCATCAAGTGCGAGAACTGCAGGATGAGCACGACGGGCGCCGACAATTTTAAGTCGGGCCGCGGCGCCGCGTTTCGCTTCTCCCCCGGCGCGGTGCTGGCGGCCGTGTTGCAGCCGATGCAAACGCTGCGGCTGGGCCCCATCGAGTTTGCGCCCCAGAAGCACCACGGCGAGTTTCTCCAGGCGGTGCTGCCGATCCGCAACAACTTGACGTTCGTGGAGATGCTGGAGGTGAAGGGGCAAGGCCTCGCCGGCGAGCTCGACATCCGGCTGCACGACCCCGACAACGAGGGCCCGCTTCACCTCGACGTCACCGGTGAAATGGTGGGCCTGCGGGACGGACAGGTGCTCGGGATGGACGACCCAGGCCTGCGCTGGCCGCTCTGGACGCGCTTCTCTTTCTACACCCTGAACCGCGGCAACATCCAGCTCACCACCACCAACGTCTACCTGCTGCCCCTCAAGGTGCGTGCCCCTCGCCCTTGGTCGGGCATTTAATCATGCTCAATCGGGGAAGTGGTATAATCATTGTTCGTGCCATGATAATATCTCGGATCATCCAAGAGAGCTGCCATAAAAATCGTATCGCCCAATGCCCGTAAATACGCGCTGCCCTGTCTTCGATATATGGGATACGAGACTTAGTTCCCCGCTCGATTGCTGTGCCGTTTTTTCCTTTTTGGCAGGGGAACGGCGCGGACGTGCCCTCGTGCATGGTGGGCGGCTTCCAGCTGCAGCGCTGCGGCCCGGACGGCCGCTTCTGGCTGCCGCCGGGGCACAACTACCAGTACAGCATGGTGTACTGGCCGCAGCCGCACGCGCCGCGCACCGCGGTGCGCCTCGTATACGAGGCCAAGCACGGCGTGGAGGAGTTCGTGATCACAGCGGAGGTAGAGCGCCGCGTGCTGGAGGTGATGCACTCTGAGCTGGTTCTTGCGCATGCTGACGCGTTCTATCGCGCGCTGGTCATTGTCGGCTGCCTCCTTCTGGGCATCGTCACTGTGCTATCCGTTAGCTGGGTGCTGCGATTCGATGTCGGCCTCTGTGCCCCGAACTACCATCTGGAGCCCAAGCCTCAGTCGGAGGAAGACCGCAAGGCGGCGGAGGCGGAGACCGCGCGGCAGTATGCCATCCTGCACGCGGAGCACCTCAAGGCCAAGCAGCAGCAGCAACACAAGTCACAGCCCAGCAAGGTCGGGAAGGCTCCCGTCGAGACGCCTGCCCCTGCCGGCACGGCGGCCGAGGTGGCGCTCGACGGGGTGGTCGAGAGGGGGGCAGCGCAGTCGGGATCCGTCGGCAGCCTCAGCGCCAGCAGCTCCTCCAGCGACACCCAGCTAACGGAGGCCACGCCCGTCCCCGCCATCTCGGAGGACACCTCAGTTAGCCACGAAGCGGACAAGTGCCCCCCCCCCCCCCCCCCCTTTCTGACGTTGGCCCACGTATGTCACTTGCGAGTAAAACATACATACCGGTAGTTACTCGCGAGTAAAACATTTACCGGGACATCCATTTTGTCGTCGCATCGCGTACACTCAGCGCGGCCAAGGTTGGATGGCTACCCGTAGTCGGGGGAAGCAACAATCTGACCCTCGCTGCCCCGCCACCCCTCACCTTGTACAGGAGCGTCGGCCAAGACTGCTTCGACACAGCGGATAGCCGCGCCACCCGACGCCGGCGCCGCAAGAAGGGCTCCGACACAGCGGTCGGCGAGGAGGGCGGCGCCACGCCGAGACCCCACCAGCGCCCGCCCAGCGCCGTGCTGCTCGAGGCACCGTCGCCAGCCATAGCGCCCGCTACGCCCGTATCGCTGCCCCATGGCTCCCCCGTCAAGCTGCGCAAGCATCAGCAGGAAGATGGGGATGCAGCCGAGGAGCGGCCCGCGGCGTTCGCCGCCGCAGCCACAGCACCGCCGTCTCCGCCACCACCAGCCGCCCCGCCGCTGCCGCCTCCACCGCCACCGGCAAGGGCGTCAGCGGCTGCAACCGTAGCGCTCGACTCGCCGGCCACAGCTCCCGTGCCGACAGCCCCGGCCAGGGTGCATTCATTCCCTCCGATACAGGGCTCGGCTGTGAATGCCGCTGCGGCGGCAGCAGCCCGACAGGCGGCGGCCGCCGCGATGTCGGTCGCGTCGAGGCGGCCGCCGACCGCTCCGAGCGCTAAGCCGCCGGTGCACCCGGCGGAGGCTGGCCGCCGGATCACCTCCGGCACGGAGGAGACTGGGCCCGGCGCTACTGCCGTTGCCCGTGCGCCGGGCGCCAAGCGCATGGCGCACGCCGCGCTGCTGACGCCGCTGCAAACCTCAGCGGCGCCCAACCTCGGCGTCATCATGCCTGCAGGCGGCCAGCAGCCGCACAGCAAACCCGCCAGTGGCGCCAACAGCCGTGCCTCGCCCGCCAGCGGCACCAACCCCACCGCGCCCCACGTGCCGGGGGCACTCGCCAGCCCGCAGCTGGGCGCCGACGCGCTGAGCCCTCCAGGTGACCATATTCACCCCGCAAAGGCCCTTTTGGACGTGCCAATGATGTATGCATTTATATGCTCGAATAGCGAATGTAAACTAGTGTTGCGAAGTGCTACGAAGTGTTCGTTGATCGGAGCAATTAATCCCTCCCCCCCACCCCGCCTTTCCTCCCCAGCCGTGGACGGGAGCACCCCCAAGAGCGCACGCCGTCGGCGGCGGCCGCGCCGAGGCGGCGGCGGTGGCAGCAACCCCGCCACACCGGTTGCCGAGACGCCGGGCGAGCTAGCGCCGGTGTGCTCGGAGTGGCTGCCCGCCGGCGACAATTCCCTGCTGTTGGAGGAGCTAGAGCCCGAGAGCGCACCGCACGAGCAGCTCGAGCCCGACTCAGCGCCCGGCTGGGGCGGCGGCGGCGGCTTCAGCTTCTCCCAACCCGGGGTGCCCGGCATGCCGGGCCTGCCCGAGAGCCTGTTGCCGCTACCGACGCCGTCGTCAGCCGTAAGTGGCGCCGGGACACCGCTGCCGACCCCCGGCCGCACGCTTGATCAGCTGGGCGCCGCCGCGGGCATCCCCGACTCGGTGTACTCCATCTGGGGAAGCGCCGCCGGCCCCGGCTCCTTGGTCCCGCCGGCCGCGCAGCTTGGCGGCGGCACCTTCCAGGGCAGCCTCTTTCTCGACGGCGGCCCCGGCGGGTCGCCGCTTCCGCACGGCCTTCTCGGCGGCGACGAGGGCGAGGGCGAGGACCTCCTTGGCGGCGGCGCCTTCCCCGTCTCGTACCTGCGCCCCAACATGCTGGCGCCCGCGCCCTTCGGTGGCGGTTTCTCGCTCTTCAACTCGCGCGGCCGCCCCCCGCCGGCGGTGCGCGCCCCCGGCGGCGGCGGCACTCCTTGGGGGCCCGCCGGCATCTCGGACGATTCGCTCGCGGACCTGTCGGGCGAGATGGACCTGGACGAGGTGGACGACGGGGAGCTGCCAGACGTCGGCGAGGCAGGATGGCAGTGAAAGTCCGAGCTCCGGCTGCCGCCGACCAGCTGGCCGAGGCGCCAGCAGGTCGGCCATGTAAAGTAGAAGTAACTGTTGCAGCAGTCGGGTTCCGGCGCAGTGTGTTTGTGTGTTTGTAACGATTCCCACTGTTGAGCCACGCCGACTACCCCCCCCCCCTTCCCTCCACTCCAGTCGAGGCGTTGCGCAACGTCCCCGGAACAAGGCGAAATCCAGCGCTTTGCCGCCCATGCTTTACATCAATCAATCAACCGTGCTCGCGGTTGGTATGATAATGATGTGTAGACAGTATGTGTCTACGACATCGGCAGGGCAGTCTGTCGGGGTGTTGAAGTGTGCGCACTGCGATTGTTTGTTTGGTAGATGGGTGGTTCAGTCTCGTCATTTGTGACCAATTGGTTGCAGGAATGTTTATAAATATGTCAAATCCATGGTCATTATAGTTTTGTAGCTTTATATTACATCTTGGCCCAACAGCACCTCGTGGAAAGATGTTCCATGGGTGAGTGGACCGACAAGCTGATCAGCATGCGATCATCTGTTGTAATATATCACCACGCGTAAAAACAATATATGCAATAAGTCCGTCCCTTGCGTTCTTGTCCTCCTGCAATTTCCCCCATGATGCTTCCAAGCCCAATACAAGTACATCCAGCTGCTGTTGGCAGTGTTGCTCGGGGATGCGCTCCGTCTCGGTTGCGCCACCACGTCACTGCCCACATATAGTGCAGATATGCTGCCAGACGCAGGCTGGGGGCAGAGGGACGTACTCAGACGCAATCGCTGCCCCCAGTAAGCAAAACTCCCAAGCCCGTACCCGTGCCGCAGCGCAGCGCGTGAACATTAACGCCGCCAGGAAAATGACCCTTGCCGTGGCTAAGGCAGAACCTGGTGTCAGGGGCCTTGGCGGGAAAACTCAAGGACGAGGCGAATGGTTGTCTAGCAGTGCGCTTGCCACACCTTGCAAGTAGCACGGCCGATTCCTGAGGTTAAGTTGCTACATCATTTTCTGAATTCAACAGTGGGACAAGTCTAAGCGTGTAACGCCTCGAAGCAACTCAACACACCACGGATTACTACCAAGAAGATAGTGACTGAATAAACAATAATATACTACAATTATCAATACTACGATTAACACTGCAATTAATAGCGCATCTCCATATAACTGTAGTGTAAAAAGTCACTGCCTCCAGGCGCTGCGGACATCTACTCGTCGCTTTACACTTGGTGCTGCGCGGCGTACTAAAAGTGACTACGACTTTTATTCACCACCATATAGTCGCCACATCGTCATTGCCGCGCCGTGCCACTCCGCTGCTCGTTCCCTGCTCGCGGTCACGTCGCCAAAAACGCGCGCCACCGCCGCCGCCGCGCTAGCGGGGAATGGATTGCTGCTATATGATGAAGCGAAAGGGCTCGCGCGACCGTGCTCATATGGACCGTATCCGCCTTCATATCATACAGGAGCGACGAAAACATGTAACATCTGAATTAGCGCGCGAGGGGCCGGTGACGATATCTATTATTGGATATACTGACAAATACATTTTTATTTATGATTGATATTAAATCAATATCAATCGCTATAATCGCTATCTGCTGGGCGGGCCTGCCGCGAATAATCTGATGCGCTTGACGAATAATAAGTAACGGGTGCCGATATCTCACAATCTTGGCGCTCTAGCAGCCTCCTGGCGGCTGTATAAAAGAGTTAGTACAGTACTAGCAAGTCCGGCCCCCCCGGGCACTCAACCTTCTCACCGGGCCGGCTCCGCGGCGACAACGCAGCATCGATAGGCGTCGCCGCCGCCGTCGTCGGGCCCAAGGGGGAGGTCGCGCACGTGCAGAATCTTGACCCCAGGCACCACAGAGCGCCAGCTCAAGGCGCCAACCCCAGGCGCGTCTCATGCATTACTGCGTGTCATGGGTGAGCTGATGACCCGGCCGAACCCGCCATAAGGCCGTCAAGACATCCCACTCTTCACGAAAGCACTTCGTCGATGTTCGCGACCTACACAGCACGAATACGGTAGCAGAAGCTTATCCGTATCGGACTTCGCTTGGCGCAGCAGGCTGGCTCACGGCCAGCAGCGCGGGCAGCAGGGGACGGTGCCGAAGCTGGTGAATCGGAAGGCGCGGTGTATTATATTTTACGAAGCGATAATAATCGAGCATTTTATTCTGTCAGGTTGTGCTGGATGTATCTAGTTTTCATCAGACCGCCCCGGGACGCCATGTCGAGGGCATGCCGGCGGCGGTTTCGCGTGATCCTGGCACTCAGCACGCTCACCGCCTTCGCGTCTGCCTCGGCGGGCTCGACGTGGCTGGACGGGCAGCTCAAGGCGATTGCAGGCAGTAATTCGCTCCCAATCTCTGGCAATTCGCGCTCGCGGCGAGGCGGCGGCGACGCGGGGGGAGGAGCGGAAGATGCTGTGGGCCGACTGGGTGGCGACAGCCCGGCCGATCACCCCCCGCGGGGGTTGAGGCCCGACAGCGGGCGCGTGTCGAGGCTCCCTACCAACTGTGGTGACTTTAAGCTTGGGCTCACGCCGTCGATGCTCAAGGTGGGAAGTTGGTGTGATATCTGGCTTGTTATCACCTCGCCCGTTCTCACCGTTCAGTCGCTGGAACAAAAGGACACCTACACGTTGATGTGCACCCCCGTTTTGCGACCCAGCACTGTGAGAACTTCCTGACCCTGCCCCCCTCTGCAATAATTCCGCCGTGAGCAGCCCATTGACCATGCAGCATTTTTCAACAACTATAGCGAGGTGCACTTCAGCGACGCTTCCCGGTACGAGATCATCCGCAAGGTGAGCTGGGGGCAACAGCGCGTCCTCTGAACCCCCAGCCCACACCCCTATTTCATGCAGCACGTGTGCCTCAACCCTCAGCAGCGGCCTGGGCAATCATGTAGATACCAAGATAGGCGGAAGCACTGCGTGGATGCATACAATGGATTGCAGGAGGCGGGGAGCGGCGAGCGGTGAGCGGTGAGTGGGGCAGGGATTGCGGGTGGCTTCATTGAATGGGTAGGTGACCAGGCTGCTGGATGGGCTGGAAACAACCCTAGATACAATTGCAAAGCGGAGAGCCGCAGCGCACCTTCCGCTGTAAACGTGGGGGTTGGGACCACGGGCGAGTCGCCCCTCGCGGCATGCCGGCCCTTGGCTGACAGTGCGCGCATGGGATGCGCAGATCGGCAAGGGGCAGCAGGGCTGGGTCGTGGCTGCCGTCGACAAGATGACCGGCAAGGACGTCGCCATCAAGAAGGTGCGGTGCGCGCGATCCAGGCAACTTTGGGAAAGGTGTCGTCGGGGATCGGATAGATCCACGGATCTGTCCGGCAGCAACACAGTCACGAAGGCATCGGTGATCCTTGTCCCTCTGCCTAACTCCCTGCCGTGGACGGGCCCGCCGTCCACATCAGGTGGACAACTTTCTGGGGAGGTCCAACGCAACGTCTGTCCTGAGAGAGGTTGTCGTTCTGCAGCAGCTGAAAGGCATCGGTGCGCCCCCCTCCCCCCCCACCCCCCCCCCCCCCTCTCCCGCCCGGGGGGCAACTCCTCCACAGGAAACAGAGAAGCTGTGGCCTGGCAGGTCTATCGCCTCCGTTTCTGCCTCTTGCCAATGCACCATCCGGAAAGCTGCCCGAAAGCGCTGAATCAAGCCACCCCCTCGGTCCATGGCAGAGGGGGCAATGCAGCTGCTGAGCATGCTGCCCACCATGGAGCACCTGCCGCGCACTCTGGGCGCTCTGTACCTCGTCATGGAGAGGCTTGACGTCCCCCTGAGCGCGGTGAGTTTCCCGCGGCCGCCCCGGCGCCGTAGTTTGCTTTCCAAATGAGCATCGCCACGGCGTTCCCGCTGCGGTCGCTCCCTCCCGTGTCATGAGAGCAGGGAATCCGCACGCGATTTGTTGGAGTGACTGTGATGCCTGTGTGTGCCGCAGGTGCTGAAAGTCACCAAGGCCCTGGAGCTTCCAACCCAAAAGTGGCTCGCGTTTCAAATGGTGTCAGCACTCAAGTCCCTGCATGCCGGTACACCCCCCCTTCCCCCCAGTTGGTGTGCGCGCCCTCCCTCTCCCCCAAATGCTCAGCCGTTGTAGGCATATAGCAGAGCTAACAAGTTCCCCCGGGCAACATTATGCGGCCTCTCGGGCCGGCAGCGGGAGTCGTGCATCAGGACATCAGCATCTGGAACATAATGGCCCGCCGCGACTGCACGATAAAGCTGATCGACTTCGGATACGCTCGACCAATCGCGACGACACCGGTGCGTGATCCCCCCCCCCCCCCCCCCCCCACACCCCTTCAAGTGTATTTCCTGCCAGATACCGCCCCGGTGTCTGTTCACTCGGTAGAGCGGTGGGCTCTTGGGTCCCGGGTTCGATTCCCGGCTCTCCCAATGAGGACAATATTGACCGGCCGTGTCTCGGGTCTACCTGATGTAGTGGCCCTTCGAATGAGACAATGGCCTCCCAACTAAGGTAAGGATTGTACATGCCGCATTTGGTGAGGATTACAAACGCATTGCTTGTAATCGAGCAGTGTGGGCCTAAATGATCACATAATCCTTAGTATCGCGCCGAAGCAATATAATACGATGGAATAGCATTAATAAGAATAAATGAAAAAAATAGCGGCATAGAAATTCAAAAAAACGCTAGAAGGGTGGCAAATCAAAGACGGCCAGGCCTGACAGTTTGCTAAGATTATTGGCCACCTAGGCGCTAGTTATTAGTTCGGCACGGTATCGCTCTGGAATGGCAGTATGGCACCAAACTCGGCGGTTTGCTGTGGGTGGTTTGTTTGGGCTGAGGTGGTCGCCCCGGCTATCATCGTGTGTGCGCAGCCGGTGTTGCCGTACCACCGCCCGAGCGTCACCGTCCCGCTGCCCGGGAACCCCGGAGTCACCAGCCCGGAGCTGGACATCTGGTACATGGGCATGAGCATCCTCGCCATCGCTCAGGGACAACACTTCTTCCAAGGCGACGGTGGCCGCACCGAAACCAAGCGAATTGCGGCCTGGCTTGCAGAGTACGGCGAGCCGCCCGCTGACCTGTACTCCCTGGTACGGAGCCTTAGCGCCCTGCCCTCCCCTTTGTCCTTGCCGACTCCTCCCACCGGACCATTACTACAGACGCGCTGTGGGTTCACAATACATTTGACATTCCAAATCGCGAGAAGGCTGGCCTCGTCGCATGTCGGTGAATCAAGAGGGCGATAACCTTGTCCGGCATTTGGTTCTTGATGCGGTTTGTCTCGGTCTCGATACTGGCGTCGGTGGCCGCGATGTGTTCTCGAACCGGTGCAGCAGTGAGGCATTTGGCGGTTTTGATGCCCCCTTCCCCCATTTGCTAAGGGGGTCATCCAGACCATCAAAGGACTGGAGCGATGAGAACCCATGAACAGCTTTAGTCCTCCCGTTTGAAATTTTGAACCCCACAGGTCAACCGACTTACAACCCGGCTGCATGAACCCGCATAGGGTCGGCCGTAGCCCGTAGCATGCAGCCCTCGGCATGCCAAGTCCCCGATCCCCCTTCCTAGCATACAACGGGTTTCAGGGTTTTACGGTTTAAACATCTATAACCCTAAAACCCGAAAGCCCTAGCATAGTGATTCTTCGTGGGCTAAGCCCCTCATGCAACAATATGTCCCAGCCCCATGCATACATCCGCCTTTGTGTGAGGGGAGTTGTGAGGGGCACCGCCCCTCTATCCGCTTGGCGCTATGGGATCACCCCCCCCCCCCCCCCCCCCCCCCCCCCCCACCCCCCCCCCCCCCCCCGCGCCCCATGCTCTGTTGATACTCGGTAGCACCTAGCACATAGCGACAGTTCTTCCTTTGTATATACTACTTATCACTTCATTGCTTTGTTGTGCCATGGCATAGATATTTCAGCGTCGTTGCCCGGGTACCATATCCGGACTTCCGCACCCTTGCCACTATGTTATCTAATTTGTGTTATTACTTCCCCGTTCACTAAATATAAATACTAAAGTGTTTAATCCCCCTCCCCCCAACCCACTCAGAGAGAAATACGACACTCCCAACTCTAGTCATATCCCCAACCATAGCTAATATCTGGAAATGAACCCGGATAAATCAGGAAACGGCACGGATATTCCGAATAAACATTTCGCTTTTTTGACCCGCGTTCCCACACCAGGGCTTCGGTTTAGGGTCTACCTCCGCTCCGGGCTGCCGCTTTGAATCTGCTTGACTTTTCTTGACAATGTGGGTCTGCTTGAACCACATGGTCGCGGCCAGTTACAGCCATGGGCACACATTGGAGCTGAAAGTGCCCTACATCGCGTTTTCTTTTCTTGTTGCTCTCCGCCGCGCAAGTCGGAGCCGCGCTCATTAAGCCTCATAGCTTTTTGGCGGCGCACGCTGGGCCGGATCATCCCTTCGCACGCAAAACCTCGTGACAATGTAACCTTCGTCACGCGTTGCCGTGGATTCCAGCTGACCACCGTGCTGTGGTGTTGCCAGTTTTCGCCAGACGCGAAGGCGGCGCTGGAGGAGGCGCGGCGGGCGGATTCGCTGCCCAGCCTGCAGTCTCTGTTCCCGGACGTGCACCCCGACCTCGTGAGACTGTGCCGCCGGATGATGCACTGGGATATCGCGCAGATCCCCACCGCCGCGGAGCTGCTGTTGGACCCCTCCTTCGATGACCTGCACCACGCAATGGGCCCACGCGTTGTGCCAGAGGTAGTCCCCCCCCCCCCCTTCTCCCCGCTACCGACCTGAAAATGGTACACTTCGATTCTATTTCATCCTGACGATGTAGGTGAATCGATATGGTCGTACTGGCGCTTGTGCTCAGAACTTCGGCGCTGCTTTGCTGAGGCGCAAAAAGGCGATGGCGCTGGATGGTTCGGCCTTCCTGTCTGCCATCTACATCCTACCGTCGGCCAATGATGCCAACACCGGCAGGCGGTAGCTTCGACCCACCGACGCTATAGCTTGGCGCGGCGGCTTTCATGCTGGCGGTGAAATTGTAAGCAAGCAGCATGAGCGTCGCTCCTTTGCAGCATTCATTAGCTCGTCCTGTCGCTGGTCCACAATAACCGGCACTACTCAATGATTGCCATGCACAGCACGCGGCATACCACGACATGCACGCGCTGACCACCGATGTCTGCATGTAGATTGCGCAGGTGCGTCGTTCCCGGATGGGGTCAAACTGTTGTCCTGCATTGTCATCAAGGCATGATATCATCCACAGTCGAGGCCTTCCTTGACTTGGTTGCGAAGACATTCTCGCCCACTCCGGAGATTGCAGAGCTCTCATTCTCCCTTGATTTCTCTGAGTGGTCCACGCCCGATCTCCAAGACCGCGTCCGGCATATCAGCAAGCCGCACAGATTCGAGTTCACGTGTGATGACGCCGTCGATGAGCCCATGGGCTTGCCACGCCATGCCATGCAGTTATAGTCATTGCAGCTGGTACATCTCGCGCATTCGAATCCGCGCGCATCACTCGACATGTACCGAGAGGGAGAGAGAGGGGGAGAGAGGGAGGACGAGGGACCATGCACGGAGCTTAGGTGGTTCAAGGGCATTACCGCGTCCCAACTAACCCCTGCACCGATTACCTATTTCCACCTACCACGGCGGGCGGCGCATCTATTTGCGCGTGTGGCGTAAACACACCGCTTTCTTCCTTTTCCATACATGATACAATTACGGCAGTTATATTTCACAGTCAAGCTATATTGCTTGGCATTCTGCAGTTGAGACGAGCCATGTCAGGTCTTGCCAGGTGACCATGCAGATCTTGATTTGCGTTGTATCAGCGTTAATCAATTTACTCGTCATTTCGGAGCATGGTATCTGATGTCCTCCTACTGCATCATGGGACGCATGAGCTAGGATGTATATACGCTACACTCATGGGCAGCATTGATACAACATTGGGTCAAAACGCCGGCATTGCGGAATCGGGGTTGGGCTTTTATCATGTTTCACTGACTCGTTCTGCTATACACTCTCTATTCCAGCATCTCATGGTCTCACATGCTGCTGCTGCTTGTGCTAGCAACTTCTTGAAAACTGGAATTGTCACTACAAAACAACAGTAGGTGACCAATCATGGCAAATCCTTTACACTCATATATGATATCAATCATATCATCCGCGAAGTCGCTCGCTCCATGTCGTCGCATGCACAATTATGATGTAGACAAGGTTGTTATTTATGGCTCTCGATACAATAAGCCGGTCCAGAAATCCCCCGCCGTCTGCCGCGATGATGCGCGCAACTATGTGAGAAGGTACACCCGTGACGCATGCACTCGACCGCTACGATTCGACATCGGAAAATCAGAATCATCAAGCCGTCATTGGCTTTTAGCGACTACTGCACGGGCGGGTTAACATTAGCGGACTGCCAGTATTTGGGGCGACCGTCGATAACAAACTATAAATGCAATACTTTTTGCGTGCTGATGAAACCGCAAGCAGCTCCATCGACATGTACAATAACAATGACGGCATACCATGTGTCAGCGCTCGGAAAGCATGCGCAGCGCGTGTCTTATCATGTGACTATGGTGCGGCAGCAAGATTTGCACGTCGCAACGCTACCACCCGTCGTAGACAATGATGGCGGCAGCGGATATATACTCATAATACTTTATTTTAAAAACGGCATTTACGGCGGATAGCCAATATTCTTATTTGCAGCGAAGCTGCGGAGCTGCGAGAACCTACATGCATCTGACGAGCGGCTGCGACCGAGAAACTTGTGAGCGGCGAGCACCATTTGCATTCATTTCATCCTTTATCGACTACCCATCGCGCGTCCGCATCTATATATAATTTGCGCAGCCAATACCCCCTCCCCCCTCCCTGCGCGCCTCGTCCGCTACGCAATAGTCACACGGGCCACACCGAAGTGACAGTTTGCGAGCTCACAAACCATCAAGCTCGTCGACGCGTATTTTTTCGCCGCCCCGGGACAGGATTGGCAACAGTGAAACCCTTGCAGCGTCTAGATACGACGTGCGTCTAGGCAGAGATCCAGTTACGAAAAGCCCTGGGCAGGCGCGACGCTCCGTTATAGTCATCGAGCAAATTGCCGAAATGGCGTCGCGCGTCTATTCTCCTCTTCCGGATTGGCGCTGCTCATCTACTCAGCTCTCATTTCGCGCTGCTTATTGGGCTCGATTTCTTTCACCATACTGTCCGGCTCCCGCTAGTCTGTACAGCTCGAGTATTGGGGGGGGGGGGGGGGGGGGGGGGGGGGGATATACATTATTAGATATATTAATATAAGTTTGTTGTGTCCCAGCAGAGGGTAATCCATCGCGATGTCCATGCTAGAAAACTAACTGCAAGTATCGCTAGTACCCTAACCAAAGTCTGCCCATTAACCTACCATCCGGCATCCACATTCACTGAAATCCCTAAGTGGTGAATTAATGCATGAAATGCCGCCGCTTGTAGGAGAGGAGAGAGTCGTCGGACTGAAGTCATGCAACAATGAGTCTGTATCCTGCCGCCACCTTGAAGAAACGAAAGGGGTATGTAGACGCATACAAGACATATGTGGACAAACTGTTGCTGTAGATGATGCTACATGTACATTATTGAGTGGCCGAAAGTAGCGACTGCATATCGGAACATTAACAGCAGTGAAGCGAAGCGTCACGCAGCCAGCCCTCATTGCTGCCACTGGTGCTGGTGATTAGGCGGCGGGCATCGGGAGGGGGGTGGGGACATGGTGACAACTGGCCTTGCTGTAGCACCAGGGGCATCTACATGACCAAGGATATCTTGCAACACAGGTGGCCCACCATCTGCCAGCGGTTGGGGTTGCCACATGAGTGATCCGCATCGGTGATTGAAACATATCTGCTGCGCACTACACGTGTACTAGTGCCCCACCCTGCGCGCTTTAAATAAAGCGGACCCTATGCGGGTTGGCCAGGGATAATGTCAAGCAGCGGATTAGTCTCCTAGCCGGCACCGGACGGCATGTACAGCACAATAGGCTCCGAAACCATTATCCAAAGCCAGCATAACATCCGCATATATACATTTATTGCGGCTGCGCCGCCGCTGCTGCTGCTGGTAATATTATAAGCGCGCATAGTAGTGATTATGTCATTATTATACGCTTATATTCATTGCGGCGGGCAGTCTCATCCGACACGCTGTACTGCGGGTTGATGCCAAGAAAAGCAAACAGCAATCCGCCTCCGTCAATCCGTCTCCGTTGTCTTTTCCTTTTTTGTTTTTTGGTAATCCACCCCCGCCCCGACACTACCCGTACCCTATTCCTCTCTGGCGGACGTTCCTCGTGCTGTTTAACACGAGGTACCAGCTTGTCGAGACGAAAACTTAATGCAGCTGTAACCAATTTCAAATTTCAGTTTGTAGCCGCCCCGCGTCAATGCTTGAATGTGGAGCCGCCTCTGCATCTTCTTGAGGGTGCGCCGAACATTGTTGCACGTGCCGCGGAAGCAGACGCATCCCCGGGAGGACGTCAATCCTCTTGATGGCGGCGGCGTTGACACGAAGAGGGCGGGCGCTACCACGCATAATCCCGTCCCATTGGGCCCGCCTTTGATTGCGCTATCACCGATCCTCCAGGCCGTACTTCCGGATGAGCCGCCGACGAATCGGCGCGCTGGTGGCGCTCCACTGCATCGCCGCCAGCGCCAGCCGCTCCGCCACAGGGGTGGCGTCATCCAGCTCGGGCGATGGCGGCCGCGCAAACGCCACAAACTGCCCCTCAGCGCCGCCTCCCGCCGCATAGAGTCCGGCGTCGCGCAGCGCCCCCAGCTCCAGGGGGGCATACAGCGCCGAGGCCATCTCAAACTCCTCCAGCAGCTCCCATGCCGCCTGCGCAGCTGATGCGTCCTGCGCGTAGGCAGCCCGGCGCGCACGCCACTGCAGCTCCGCGCCCAGCTTCGCCTGTTGCAGGGGGAGGCGGCCGCCTGACTAGCGGATTCCGTGACTCGGGCCAAGCAGAGGGCAGAGAGGTCCAAAAGGTGGAGAGAGGGGGAGGGCGAACCAGCCACCAGGGAGAGCTGTAGGCGGTGAGCAGCTCCTCGCCTGCATTGACCGCACGAGCCGCCACGGCATCCCCCCTCCCATCGCCGACCTCCAGCCGTGTGTTTGCCCTGCGCCAAGTAGCCGCCGAATGTCATACTGGGTCTGGGGAGGGCGATGGTGATGGCGGCGGTGAAGGAGACGACGATGATGGAGATGGCAATATCGTCATGGAGATGTTTATGATGGCAATGGTGATGATGGTGGTGGTGATGATGATGGTGATGGCAATGATGATGGCTGTGGTGATGATGGTGGTGGTGGTGATGATGGTGGTGATGGTGATGATGGTGGTGGTGGTGATGGTGGTGGCGGTGGCGGTGGTGGTGGTTATGATGGTGACAATGATGATGATGATGTCGATGGTGCTGGTGCTGGTGTTGGCGATGGTGGTGGCAATGGTGGTGATGATGATTATGATGGTGGTGGCAATGGTGGTGATGACGGTTATGATGGGGGTGCTAAGATTATGATTATGATGTGATTGCAATGATGATGGTGGTGGTGATGATGGTGGTGGCAACAGTGATGGTGATGGTGATGGCAATGGAGATGGCAATGATGATGGTGGTGGCAACGGTTATGGTGATGATTTTGGCGATGGCAATGGCAATGAGGATGGGGATGGGGATGGCAATGGTGATGATGACAATGGTGATGATGGTGGTGGTGCCAATGGTAGTGATAGACATGGCAAAGATGATGTCGGTTGCGATGGTGGTGATGGTGGTGGTGACGGAGATGGGGATGGTGATGGCAATGGTGAGGGAGATAACGATGATGGAGATGATAAACTCATCATGGAGATGAATATGATGGCAAAGGTGGTAATGATGATGGTGGTGATGGCAATGGTGATGATGGTGGTGGTGGTGGTGGTGGTGGCAAAGGTGGTGATGGTGATGATGGTGACGGTGGTCGCAATGTAGATGGCAATGATGGAGGTGATGGTGACGATGGCAATGGTGATAGTTGCTGGAGGGGGTGAAGGGCCTGAAGCGTTGGCAGGCCGCACGCACCCGCTGGAGATGGCGCCGATGTAGGCTTCCAGTGCAGCAGGCGCGCCTGTCTCGAGCGACGTCTGCATGTTGGGCCACACATTGGGCTACAGTGAGACTGGCACCCGCTCTACGGTCTGGGCGAATGTCTGTGGCGCACTGAGCAATAGAGCCAGCGGTGTCATCACGCTGTCGCACTCTCCCCCAACGGCGCCCTCACCTCAGCCAGAATACAGCCCGCATCGTTCACCATGTGGCCCACTCGCGCGGGATCGGAAGCATCAGTGGCGCCCACGAGCGTCCGGCCGTCGTCCAGCTCGAGGCTGTACTCTCTCGCGCGCGCCAGGCAGTGCTCCGCCAGCATGTCCATTGTGATGAGCCCGCCTGGCGGGGGCGCCTCTGGTGGCTCCGCCTCACCAGCATACTGCGCCACCGCGACACAAACCACCAGTGCAGGAGGACTTCATAAGGCGCGAGCCGGCTGGCATTGTCATAGCAATTGTCTCAACAAAGCCCGTCCGACCCACGCCAAGAAAATGTCCTCCCCCGTTCGACGCTTTGAAGACAAGCGAGCGCTATCAACTCATCGGCGAGGTGCAAGCCACACGCGCTTGCACTTCTCGACAGTAGCTCGGTGGTATTTATTGATGTTCAGCGGACCGCCGCCCAGCTCGTGGGCCACACCTGCGTCATCGGCACATTGGGCTCGAAATCGCCGAGCGCGAACACACCGAGGCCCGCACCGGAAAGGCCGCTGGTGCGGACTTCGACGTCGCCAGCGGCTGCAGACGCGCGGACGGCGATTGGTCGGCGAGGTGCGTTGTGTGGCGGTACTGGCAGCCGAGGCGCCAAGCAGCGGGGGACCGCTCGCGTGCAAGTGACGGCGGGTATCGGCGTAGCGGAAGTTGCCATCATCCCGGGCGATGGGCGCTAGCCCCGTTCGCTCGCCCTCGACGAGGCGCTCGAGAGGGTGAAAATGCGGCAGTGGGCGTCAAGCTTTTCTTTGCTTTCGGAGACGGTGTTAGGGGAAGGGAGTTCAAAGAGGGAACAATGAGGGCGGAGGCGTGCGAGGAAGCTGCCGCTGGCTGTGAGGCAAGGCTGATGACACCGCACACTTCGAGAGCGCGACGATATGGGTGCTGCAGGCGGCGCGCGGCGCGGCATGATGTGGCGGATAGATAGACAAGATCGCCCGCCGGATTCTATAGTCGCTATATGCAGATATGCTCATCATCGGCGCGGCGAGGGCGCCCCGTTTTTTTATGATGTGGTTTCGGAGCGCCTTTGCCCACATTTATGACATCCTGTCATCCCATCATCGCGTCAGCGCATCGTCATCATCATCAGCGCGTGTATCGTCGCCACGCCGGCGGTTCCATCGTCATCGATCGTCGCGCGCACGCGCGTCAACGACATAATACGGTACACCCTCGTGGTCGGGGTTCGGGGTTTCGGAGCAGCACAGCAGCGCGGTTTGTACTAGTCGATATTTATATATATTTATTACCGTAGAATTACATACGGTTCGCGGGACAAAAAATAATGGTATTGTTTCCCCCTTCCCTCCTATTTTTAGTTACATCGCGGGGGCAAAAAGTGGATTACATATTACCATCACGGAGGTCTGGTGGCAATAAATGTGGGAAACAGGGGTGTGCACTCAGGGACCTTGATTCTTACACATCGGACATCGTAGGATACCCGTCCACCTGGCTCCCCCACTTCCGCCATGTCATCCCCATTCTCCCAACCATCCTCCTCTACATCGCAAGCACACAAGCAACGCACGTTGAACGATACCGGTGTCACCTTGCGGTTCACGGGCACTAATGTGTGGTGATGTTGTCTGGCTAGTCCCACTACCACCACTAAGAGGTGGTGCCTCAACATCACCGGTATGTGCATACACCAGTCGCTATCCGCCGCTCATCCGCCTGCGGCGACTCGAATACGGTGCTCAAAAGTCAGCAGTGCTGACAATGGAGCAGTCCAATACGGCAGTGACCGTGACCTTGCTGGCCTGGTGTTTTCATAATTGCACCGCGGTAGTGGGGGGGGGGGGGGGGGGGGGGAGGGGGGCAAACAACATTATTTTCCGTATCGCCGATCTTTTCGCCCGGAGGGGGGGGGGGGGGGGGGTGGGGGGGGGGGGGGGGGGGGGGGGGGGGGGCAAAATCTCCCATGCCCCTTTTTGCCAAATATCTGAGTTTTACGCGAGTTTACGAACAATAGTCGAATATATGAGCAGTTGATTATATAGGGCTGATCACCTGCCGATACCACCTTATGTACGCTAGATTGTTGCGCATTTATGTTGACCCTTAATCACAATAGGTTTCATCAAGCCCTATGACCCGCCTAGCAACTGCGCCACAAGTAAGTTAGGCTACTCCTAGCGCTGCATTGGGGGTTCCAAAAAACCCCATTACACTGAGTTTGGCACCCCACACGCACGTGCCGCCGCTCATGCATATATGAAATGGCTCATGGTTGGCGGATGGACATGGATGGCTGATGATATATGTTAGCAAAGGGGGTAGGATGTTGCAGGGCGCGGTTGGGGCATGCAAGCGCGGGGCACTTCACGGTGTGTTGATACCGTCCTTAAAGTTTTGGAACTGCAGCAGCGGTAGACCACTAATGTTGCGCCTCTCGTTGGACGAGCACCCTAGCAAGACACCGGATTTTCAGAACGTTGAAGGGATTGCTCAATATACATCTCATCGAACCACACGTGAGAACTAGCCCACACGTCAGACCGCCACCGACTGGGCGATGTCCGTCCGCCCGTGCTCGTCCCTTGTCATAATCCGTAGACCGTGGGAACTGTGGTTGCCGCAGTGCGGAGCGTTGCCAACCGGCACGTGAGGACAACGCTTGCCATCCATCTTCGGTGCGCCGCACCGAGCTGCTGGCGGCAGGCGCCGTTGCCTGGAACAAGCACCAAGAGGCTGCCGTAGAGCGCCACATAGCGTGTATGGCCGGCTGAGTTCAGCGCTACCAGTTGATCTTTTCAAGAGGTCAGGCACGTCAAGGCACCTGTCGGGCTACATCAGACGTAAAAAATATATCGAACCATGACATTCATTGCTTCGGGCTACATCAGACGTAAAAAATATATCGAACCATGACATTTATTGCTTCGGGCTACATCAGACGTAAAAAATATATCGAACCATGACATTTATTGCAACATGTGGCTACATGGAACTTTACGGCACGTGCGTCTCAATTATACCGTATACCGAGACCCGGTGCGTGATGATAGCGCATTGGGTGTACTTTGACACGGCCACTAAGCAACCTTGGCACATACCTCCCTTAGTCGATGCGCACGGCCGCCATCCCCGAACCCCTTTTTTATTTATAGCATTACGTCCAGTAGCATGATCGGCGCATTAGTCTGCACGCCATTGCCACACGGCTCACAGTGACGTTCAATAAGCATGTAGTAGCCATGCACTTTATTATAGCAGAGCTTGGCCGTACGGCAAGAAGGCGGCCGCGAGAATTCTCGCGTATGTGTGCTCGTGCACCAATCACATCAACATTCCCCCCGTGATTTGATCGCAAGCTAGCAGAATACATTAATACATATAGGGCTTATTGTTCCATACCATGAATGGCCTAGTTTATTTTCCTATACGCATTGCGGATATTTGTGATACTAAGGGCGATGTGGTATGAGTTCGGGTGCAGTTGTGTCATATGACTGAATATACACATGGATGGCGCAATATGTGTCGGCTTTGAAGCACTAGCTAGCAGCGCCAGGACGTCACCACACGCTCCGCGCTTGCCTAAGTACTGATGGGAACGGCTACCACGTGGCAATACCGGGCCTAACGCGCCATCGCAGCATCCCCCCAAGCCATATTACCCTTAGCAACGTGCATGCATGCGACCGTGCATAGCCTAGGCTCGGTGTAACCACGAGCCATGTAGCTACGTCGAGCTCGATGTATCCAGGCAACTATTTTTATGTTTATTGAATCCTAATAAAACCCGGAGTGCCCGACGTATGTGGAAGGGTGTAAAGAATATTATATATGGATTTATGTAATAAGACTTAGTCTTACATATATTGATGTTCGAGAATTACCGTATATATATGTATGTAGATATTTGCTGTACTTCGTCATATCGCGCGCAGCTTTATTCGCGTTATCGCCGGCGACATGCATGTGTCGTCTTCGAAGCAGCCAAGCAGGATGACATACAGGTCGCGAGTGCAGCTCACTGATGCCGCTCCTGGAGTGATTATTACAGTTGTCGTTATTGATCCGATACGTTATAAAGTCTGAAGTGTTGAACGGCATATATGGAAGTAATTCACTAATCCCCCCCCCCCCCCCTTCACCCCGGTGCGGAGTGTTTTATTGCTGCTGCCATGCGTCCTGCTGGATTACTGCTACAAGGAATGTCAGTACATTATAATGGTTCACACATGATGCATAAATAATACACCCGCCATACAGGCATACAGTTTTGTGAAGAGATCATGAGGCAATGTGTTAGTAACCTCACAGGGGGGGCGCTTACAGGGGTGTGTAGGAGAAGTCCTGCCACTGAGTAACAGCGGTGTCTGTGAAGACGCCGCTGCACTCGATGGAGCGGGTGGGAAGGGGGGGGGGGGGGGGGAGATACTGAAAATACTGGCTGTTGTGAGGAACATCCCCGGCTGCCCCCTGTAGTTTCTAACAAACACACTGCGTTTTCAGACAGCCCTGGGGGCAGCCCCCGGACTGCAGGCAGTTGGGTCTTGAGTTTCAGTTGCCTCATCCTTCATCTCTGCAGAAAACCGGTGTGGCCATGGCCCACAGGCCACCACCAAACATGCCTATTGTATTTGCTCAAATCGTCATTGAGCAAGCCAGCAGGCGTTTCTCGTTGTCCATTCTGATTGTTTGACTAATGTACGGCAGCAATAAATACATTTGCTGCTGACGTTGAAATGCATATTGTGCCGAGGCTTATGGACGCAGCAAAGACGTCAACATATTACATACTGGTGGAGAGCAAGAAAATACAACAGCAGCACGTATGTGATGCTTGAAGATATCATAAATACTCATGAGTAAGCTGAGGCTGCAGAGGGGCAGCAACATATGCTGATGCTTTCCACGATGTAGCATCTGAATGCCAACAATAGCTGCAATGATTTGCTACCAGGGTATAGCTGTGGACGCTTCTTTGTGGTGTCAGCCGCGCCAGCACTATGCTTGCTGTAGCTATTGCAAGATGAGGCGAAAGGGGAGGGTTTGGCAATTGCAGCACCGAGGCCTCCTGGGCGCGTTCACACAATATATCATAGATTACATATGCAGACAGGTCAGCGCAGACTGGGGCTCAGAGCATGCCGGCAGCACTGCGCGCTGCATGCAGCAGAGCGCACAGACGAAGCTGCAGGCGGCCCCAGAGCGAAGGCGGAGCCGGAATGGCGCGCCGCCCGCACAACGCTCCCTCAGGCGGTCTCGGGCTGAGCGTAAGCGTGCGGTGGCTTCTTCGCCGGGGTGGGCCCTGGCGCGATGATGGGGATGGTGCTATCGTACAGAACGCCGCAGGTGCCGCACACTGTCACCTCCTGCGGCCCGGGAGCACGCGATTGTCAGGTCAGGGAGTGCTTCAGCATGCGCTGACCTTCATGACTGCATACATGCGTATTGTAGACTGCAGAGTGAGACGGGCTGGCAGCACCACACACCAATCCAAACAACATGATTCTCAAGTAGACATCCTAACAGCAATCCTCATGGAACTCAATGGCACTGAGGATCCCGACGGCAAAGTGGGGATGATTCTATAATTTCAAGGATAGAAATTGCCACAGTGAGAAGATGGCAGTACGATTGGCAATATTTGCATTTAATACCCTTGCTTGGGACAAAAATCATTACCTGAACTGGGCCTGCGTGTGACTTGTGCTCAAAAAGAAATGTGTATGTGTGGTTGGTGGTGGATAGGGGGCAGAAAAGTCTCAATGGCTGCCGGGTTATGACAGACGTTGTGGGCAGGCCACGCACCGCCGGGCCGCCCTCGCAGCCAGTGCCGTCCAGGGGGTGGGAGTCGGTGCCGCAGCGTGGTGCGCTCTAGGGAGGATACACACAAGGGAGCGCCTCAGCGCCCGGTCCTCTGCGCGGTGTGCCACGCAGCTGTGCGCAGGCGTTGCAGGCAGGACAGGGGGGCTCACCTCACGGCGCAGCCTGATGAATCCGGACTCCCCCCAGGAAGGACCCCAGGAGTTGCGCACCAGCCAGTAGTCGCCGCCCTGGGGGGATGTGAGGAATTAAAGGGGGGGGGGGGGGGGGGGGGGGGGGGGGGGGGGGGGTTCTTCAGCGTGATATAAAATAATATATAAAATATATTACATAAAAGTGTACATAAAATATAAATCAGTATAAGTATATACATAAATATATATACTCACATATATATAGCGCAAGCATATACATATATATATCGCATTCGGGGGGAGGCGCACCGACTTGTCCGTGCCGTAGCCCACCAGCTGGACCGCATGGTTGATGTCAGGGTTGGTCTGCATGCACGAAATACAGAGCGTCAATGATGGGCCCGCACAGCCCTGCTCGTTGACATTCGTCCCGTGGCCGCGCACCCCTTGCCAGGCTGCGCGAGCAAAAGTGCGGACTCTCCGCACTTTCCGCATGCCCATTTGGATGTATCATCATGAAGATAGCCGATGCAGGTTGGTATTCACGTGGCACCCAGGGTCCCCCCCCCCCCTCGCGCCCCCCGCCCCCCCAGCGGCGCATGGTCCCACGCAGGCCATCCCGTCAGGGGTGCCCACCTGGTTGCACCCGTCAAAGACACCCTCCTCGTACGTGTGCCACGCGCTGGCGTCCACGGACACGGACACCGGGCCGTCAAACGCGACCGCCTGGGTGGGTGGAGGAGTACAACCGGGAGTGAGCCGAGCCATGCTGAGATGACCCCACGCCACGCGCAGCCGCCGTGCAAGCGAGCCCGGGCGCGCACCTCCATGAGAGCGCCCTGGTCGTTCTCGGGCAGGTCGTAGTGCCCGGTGACGTGCCCCACAGCCAGGGAGTCCTTCTGCAGGGGCCGGACACGGCAACACCACGACTGGCTGTCAAATTGCGGCGAGGAGCGCATGCGGGCAATTTCACCCTGAGCTGAACGCGGGGTACCATTAGCGGCCGTTCATCGTAACAAGAGGATGACTGGAAAGGGAAGGGACGCCGCGAACATTTAAAGAGATCAAATAAAAGCCTTTGAAAGAGAACGAGGGCACATCGGTGCAGCTATACATCGCACGAGACGCACGTGGCGTGGCCCGGGTGAGAAAACGCAACTGAGAAAACTAGCGAAACTAACCCGATGCGAACTGACAACAGATATGTCTTTGCCGGCGCTGATTATTTCGCCCGTTGACCACGACCTCCCTTGCAGTTGAGTTGATAACTCGCGCCGATGCATGGGGGCTGAATCTGCCGCCGTCACCCATCAGGGCGTCCAGCGGAACCTCGAAAACGAGTCTCTGCCAAACTGAGTGCAGATGCCACTCGTGTGCCGGTCTGAGTTTCGGTTAGTTTTCGTATCTCCGGGCGGTCTCACAGACAGACAGACGGACACAGCGTTTTCAAGTAATAAAGACACTACAAAAACGCTTTGCCACATGTTCCATGTTCGACCTGTGGACCATGTTCCGCTACAAAGGCCGATTCGCGACAACGGGGGCAAACCTGGAAGGCACCGCAGTTTTCGCTGTTGGTGTCGTCGCCATGAAAGGACTGGTACGCGTAGCTCCACTCATCCACGAGGCCATTCTCCAGCGCAAAGTCAAAGGCAAGCTGCGGGATGGCACCACTGCAGCCGCCGGTGCCGCCGCACTTGCGCTCGTTGGGCATACAGGACACAAACTCCTGCACACTGAGCGTGTAGAGGTAGCCTGTCTTCAGCGCCATCTGGGACTCGAGCGCCTCTGCGGCCGCAAATGCCCAGCATGACCTGCGGCAGGCGGCAGGCTTGAGCTCACTGCCCCTGCACAGCTCAGCGCACCCCCCCGCCCTTCCCATCCCTGCCGGGCGCTCCTCACCCGCACATCCCCTGGTTCTTCACGTCTGACACGACGCCATCTTTGCGCCAGTCCACCTGGCTGGGCAACCAGCTGGCCTCCTCGTTGGCAGCGTTGTCGGCACCCTGGCGGCGGACGCTCTCCCACTTAAGGGTGCTGCTCGGAGGGTTGGCGCGGCGCAGCGCTCTGCATGCCCAGCACGCACCAAGTGAGATGCTCACCGGACAACCGGGGGGGGGAGGGCAAGCAGGTGCAAGCATGCCGGTGATGTGCCGCGAAGTCTCCGCCCGGCGCTCACCCGAGCTGCTTGTGGTAGCCCAGCATGGCGCGAGTCTCCCCCTCGGGCAGGTCAGTGAACTGATTGACGCCCATCTTCCAGGACTTGGAGGCGTCGGCGTTGTGCGAGCGGATGCGCGCCAGCGCGGCGTTGAAGTTGTTGCGGCGCACGGCCTCCTCAGCCATGCTGCCGTACGCCTTGGCGAAGTCCATTTTGTACTGCTCGAAGGTGTAGCCAGCGAGCTGATGCCAGGCGGGGCCAGGCGCGCCCGCGCTGGCTGCGGCCACCAGCGCAAGGCCCAGCACAGCCGCTAGGGACGCTTTCTGCATGGTGCACCTGGAGTACCTGGCCCTGCGAAGGGCAGCGAAAGACTGATCTCAGTCAGCCCGAACGACGCCGCTTCTCAGCAGATTTTAACACGCTGCCCCCACACACTCCAGGCACACGTGGAGCGCAGAGCGACGGACCCCGAAACTTCGTTATCCCGTGTAAATGCTGCGCCCTGGATTCGAGAAACGTGCCGGAAATTCTTGCGTGTGCGCCAGCGGCAGGCAGTTGGTTGACTGGCCAACTGCCCACTCGCGCAGCCGTACTGGTGCCACGCCAGCTCAGTCCCGGAGATACTGGATGAAAATGACCGACAGCGGTGGGAACGTGGCAACCGAAGGACGAGCTCTGCGGGCGACTGGCCCTCGCAGGGATGGTGACGACGATGACGGGGATAAACAGAGAAGATATGGGTCGTGGAGAAGATAGACTCCGGGGAGGTGGGGAGGCGGGGGGGGGGGGGGGGGGGGGGGGTCGCTGCTGGGGTCGGATTTGATACTAAGTGAGCGGTGCGCCCAGTGCATTCGTCGAGGAGCATTCGGCAAGGCACAACACTCAGGGGGACTGGGGCGACGAAACTCAAACTCTGGCGAAGTGGCAGGCCAAGCAGGACAGGCCGATGGAGGGGCTGGATAGGGAGGTGGAGGCGGCCCCTCCGCGCAGAGGATACGAGTTAGGGGGGCACCGCAGCGGGAGTGGCGATTGTACGGAGGGGATGAGCCGGCTAGGCGGCAGTTGGCGCTGCGCGAGCACAGCACGGTTTTCCAGGGGGGTAGGGGGTGGAGCAGGCGTGGTATCAACTGTCGATGGGAGATATAAGCTTCTGTTGAGCGGCAGCACAAGTGCGGGAAGGTCAGCGGCGAGCAACTGTGCGGGTGAGGCCGAGTGACTATTGTTGGGTCGCGGCCGAGGTTGATGCTTTTGTGATGAGCGGGATGATGAGCAACTACCTGTAAAGGATTACTGGTTCCGTGAGGCGGGGTAGCAACGTAGCGACCATAGTGAGGGTAGAACTACGGGTAGTAACAAATCCCAGTACTACAAAAAGTAGTAATAGAAAATCAACACAGCAAGCCGCCTAAAAGAAACAAGGGTAGTGATGTGAATTACTAAAAGGCCAGTAACAAATCCACATACTGCTAGTCGCTAAAAGCAGTACAATATATGGTCAGATGTAGTCACTAAGCGGCGCTTCGCGCCGGGGATTTGTGGAGGTGCCCCTACCTCTTGGGTTGAGCCTGGTGCGGGATGCGGGCCGCTTTCAGCCGGCTTGTAGTGTTGATCTTGTAATACTGTTGTTTCCGGGTAATACTGCTTTTAGAGTTAGATTTGTCAGTAATTTATTTTTTTAAAGAGACGTATTATTTTGTAAAACAGATTAAATCTGCAGGCCGCGTAAAAGCGGGCCGCTGACTACTGGTGTGCATTACAAAAAGGCCAGTACCCAACCCACCGCTAAAAGTTGTATCAATACCCCCCCCCCCCAAAAATAGCAGCACTATAAGATCAGCTATACGGTACAAGCCGCCCACAGGCGGCCCGCATCCCGCACGAGGCCGCGCAGGTCGGGCCGGTCGTCAGGTCTACGGGGCGGGCACGGCGCGAATCGCCATGCCCGCCGCCTGTACCGGCACCGGACGCCGGACGCCGTCGTTCGACCGTCGCCCGTCCGTCGACGGACGCCGGGCCCCGGGTCGGCGGACTGCCCCGCACCGCGGCGACCCCTTCTTACAGCATCATTTTACAGGAAATACTTGGACTACCCTATATTAAGGAATAGTCGCTGTATAAATAAAGAGGGCAAGTCTCGCTTGCTGATTCAGCAGTAAAAACGCGCTGCGGTACCGCGTTATTTTGGCGTATCAGACGGATATATGACGTGCCTAGGCTAGAATACACGCGCATCCATTCAGAACCTTCCCGTACTCGTATCAGTACCGTGAAATCAAACGGGCGAAAACCGAACGTATGACGGTTCATACACGAAGCGCGTATGACGCAGGACGGACGGACGGACGGACGGACGGAGGACGCCTAAAAATCCGTGATAAAACCGTAATTGCAACCGGTATCGATTCTCTCATATTCCAGGCTATTTCGGACGCGGGTCTCCTTTTCCTCCGCTCAACCCAATAGGTAGGGGAATCTAGAGGCTTACAGTACTTAGCAATGTTGTACTGCGCACGATCCCCGCGGTCGGCGCACGGATTGGGGCCTGCCGGCCCGCACCAGCACCACGACCTGAGGGATCCGCCCTCGGGCACCGGCATTCTCTGCTTTGCGCTCGCCTCAACCGGCTCGCGCAAGCAGTCTCGACTCTAGCAGTCGAGCAGAGTGTCAGCTTACTCTATGCCGACTCGGACCCGAGCCTCTGCCTCCCGAGACGCTACACCTTCCCCACCCCGCGCGCGACAGCAGGATGCCCCCTTGCCTTGTACCGGAAGACGCCCTAGTCGACGACGCCCCGGGCGGCGCCACAGCGGCATCCATCGCGGAATTGGAAAAACGCATGACGGCCCAAGCGGAAGCCCTAGAGAAGCAGCTGGCCGAGCAGTTCGAGGCGGCTACGGCCGCCTTACTCGCTCGACTGGCCCCTCCCGTGCAACCGCCTCCTCCCAAAGGCACCCAGCCAGCCATTCCCGCGGGCGCGCCTGCGCCCGAGGGTGGTGAGCAAGGAGCGCAAGAGCCCCTTCCTGCTGAGCTGGACGCACTCGACACCGAGCTCGAGTGCGTCGACTTCGCCTACTTCGGTCAGGTCCCCCCTTCCGGTCTGGAGCTACCCCCACGCGACGGCGACGTGCCTCGCTTGTGGATTCTGACCGACGACACCGCCGCCCGCGGCCTCGCGGAGCAGCGGGGTATGACAGCGTACGACAAGTACCTGTATCTTGGCTGTTATGCTAAAGCCTGCGGCCAATCCCTGGCGGTACGGCCGTCACTGCAGTACAGTGTACAATACATGGGCCGCCCGTCCCGCGCGCGGCGCCCGCGCCCGGGCTCTGGAGCGCCCTGGACGGTGTCGATGGCGGCCGAGCCCCACCTTCTTGCCGCCCTCTCTCCGGCGCCGGCCTGCCGACCAAGTTTTGGAGCGTCTCCCCGCTGGAGCCTTCCGCCGCTTGGTCCTTTTCAGCCACTCCCACTGACTGGCTGCGGGGCGCGTGCCTGGCGGCGGGCGCCCAACCGCCCCCCAGTGTCACGTGGGCATCGCAGAGGTTGCGCAAAGGCGCGGCCTCGGCAGCGAGCTGCTATGCTGCGGTTCTGCTGCTAGCTCGTCCCCGTCCGGCCGCTACACTTCGCTACCTGTGCAAGCCTTTGGCTTTCTTCTCTGGCAAATCGTGCCTCCTTGGGTAAATGGTCAGATGTAGTCATCTAGAGGTTTACAGTACTTAGCAATGTACTACTGCGCACGATCCCCGCGGTCGGCGCACGGATTGGGGCCTGCCGGCCCGCACCATCACCACGACCTGAGGGATCCGCCCTCGGGCACCGGCACTCTCTGCTTTGCGCTCGCCTCAACCGGCTTGCGCACCCACCCACCCACAGCCATCTTTCTGCGCTAGGAGACACCCAGGCCAAGCCTGTGGTTCTCGTCTTAGCCTCCAATGTAAGCGAGCTGACATTCTTTGGCAGATCGTGCCTCCTTGGGTGAACTGAAAGATCGACACTACAGAAAGCCGCCAAAAACCGGCCCGCATCCCGTAAGGTACCCGTTCCTGTACTGGAAAGTAACGGTGCTGGTGAGGTGTACGGTTACGGTACAGATGCCCAGCAGTATAAGTAGCGACTAAGGATTAATCCTCGTCGCTCGCGCGGCGGCACCCGTAAGGATTAGATCGCTGTATGACACACGATTCGCCTATGACAAATCAATGCTATCTACATACATGGTAGTTACCGCTGCTACACATCCAATTCACCTGACTCTAGTCGCTAATCTCTGCTACCTACCATATCTGGTGCTGCTACACACAGTAGTCGTTGAACCACCGGTACATGGGGCGCTCCATAAATAAAGGATTAAAGACAGCGCTAATGGTACGGTGCTAGTACGTAGCTGTGAGGAAAGGTGCGCGCGGTGAAGGTGGTGAGTGCTATTCCACTGAGTGGTGGTGGAGTATGGTCTCATTACATGCCCTGGCGCCGTGCCTGATATATCAGGCGGCGCGGTGTGGCCAGCAGGGCGCGGGAGCAGCCCCTCATCTGACGGGCGCGCGACACGCGCCTCATTGGCAATGATGATTAGGGCTAGTGAGGGTATCGGATATATCCTCACAGTATCTGTGCAGCTGTACTCTGAATTACATCAGGGCTTTCACAAAGCGCACTACAACAGAACTAACAACAACTATGAAAGGTTGCCATCAAAAGAGAGACATAAGCCTGAAACCAAGGTCGAGCAGGAGGACAGGGAGCCAAGAACCAAGAAGGAGCCAAGGGAACCACGAAGTCACTTAGCTGCCAGGAACTAAAGGAAGCCCCGCCCCGGAGTAGGCTATCAGGCGCGGCGAGGACGCTGTGCAACTGTATTGGTACCCCTAATATAGGTATCGCCATCATCGTAGCGAGTTGACGACTGGATAATGAGGTAGCAGCAGAGGGCGATATCCGTTCAGGCACTTCGAAACTTTGTCGCCAGCCAACCTGCTGAGTTCCGCCGTCACCTGTCGCGCACACGGCGGGGGCTGTTGCAGCGGGTCTCGGCTTGCGTGCATGGTACCCTGGGCGGCATTCTCTCTGCCGGTGTGCAGATGGCCAAGTCTGATGCGTGTGCTCGTGCCCACTCTGCGGCTTCTCATGTTACTGCTTCCACCCCGCAGTCGCTGTAGAGGACCTTTCTGATTGCCTTTTATTTTGGTGATTTCCGATTTCGCCTTCTGCTGCTAGCTCATGTAAGTAGCAGAGGGCGATATCAGGAAATCACCAAAAAAAAGGCGACTAGATGATCAGCAAGCGCAGTACCCGTAGTGACTACCTGTAACAGCTCGTAGGGACGCGCTGCAAGGGTTTCACTGGTGCCAGTCCTGTCCCGGGGGCGGGAAAAACAATACAGCTCGGGTACTGGTTCAGGTACCGTTATCACGATAATAAATTTATTTTAGCGACTACAGGACTATTTTACGAAAGATTATGAATCGCCAATGTCCGCCTATGTGTAAACTACCAGTATTACACATGTTAAATCCAAAAATATATGTCGTCGGTAGGCGGTGCTAATTCAGGACGATGACGTCATGTATAAGAGTCATATGACTCATGAAAAAGGGACCGACGAGGATACATCCAGATATATATCATCCTTAATGATCTCCGTGCTTGCGTATACCGTACGAGTATCTTCCAGGATTATGCACGCGTTCCATGCGCGATTGCATTTGATGCGAATAAATAATGTCGAGTAATGAATGCATCATCAGACACCCCGCTACCGCCGCGGCAATCCATAGCGACCTAATTCTTGCGCCTCAGCTGCTCTGATCGTCGGCCGCCGAGTCGTCACGGGAGACGCATCTCCTGGTACTTGTCGCGAGCCGACGCCGACGCTCGTGCCAACGACGATGCTCAGCACTCAGGCCCAAAATAGGAACTTCGGCATCGTTCACGCTGCAAGCATTTCTAGGTTGCCACGGGGAGTACAGCCGCTCTGGAAACTGGCGTGATCAGCCTGCCCGTCTTGGTACGGCCACCTACTGTACTCGTGTAATTACTGATGGTGCTCGCGTGATTTCTGCCGGATATGAAGTGTTTCACGCGTAATTCCACCAGTGCGTGTCTCGAGGCTCGCCATTGAGCGCAGCCTCTGCTGAATTGTGTGAGAGCATTTCCGCTCAATAGCACCGCGGTGCTCATGTTTGCATAGGATGTTTTGTTGAGCCCTGGCAAACAGGTCATCGCGAGACGCTGACGACATAACAAGGTGGGTGCATTTGCAGGTGCGGGAAGCTGACGTCACTGCGACTCGTCATACGAGGGTTGCAGCATCAGCAGCGCTCACCGCTGCGCTACGGACGCAGCAGGCACTGCCAATCCCGCCTTGGGCTACCATAATCCTTTGTCGAGTGAGGATCGGGCGCGCGCGTCCCCAGTTGGACCAGCCGCGTGCTGGAATCCTGGCGCCACAGGTGTCCACGTGGGGCGACCGCCATGGCGGCGGTACAGCCGTTGGAGGCTACTCTCAGGGAGCTAGACATCAGCAAACCAGTACTTTCACCGGCGAATGATGGCGGATCGTTTGTCGTGGAGGAAACGCGTCTCGTAAGCGACGATGCAAGCTCCTCGGCATCTTCGTTTTCCAAGACCCTCAATCCGAACGCCCAGTGTTTTTCACCGACAACGCCATCACAGCCTCCGACTCCCTCTTCCCGAATAAGTGGCGCCCCGTCGTCGAACGACCACTCCGCCATGGCACAGCCGACGGGGTACGAAATGCCGCACGCCCAGTCCCCTCCACCGCCCCCGCATCCTCCCTCGGCAGCTACCGCCTTTCTTTCTCCGTCGAGCCTGCCGTCTCGACCGCCAGAGGCTCTGCCGCAACACCACCCGGCACTGCCTTGGATGTATCAGCACCCTGCCCCGGCGACCTTGATGATGGAGGCGACAGTAGGGCCAGCCGCGATGGCGCCTCAATCGTATATCCTGCCCATGCCGCCGCCTTCAGAGCCGGCACACCGCCCGATTACCCCCCCGCCGGGGATGTATGCCTACCTTCACAGTCCTCCTCCTAAACCACCCCCAGGCGCGCCTCCCTCCCTGATGTGTGAATAGCACTGAAAATGGGGCTCTGCAAACTATGGCATCAATGATTGTATGAAGGCGTGGAGAGTATCTGAGCTGCTGCTGTCCTGTGCAATGCGATGCAGGTCACTTCATGGGAATGTCGCCACCCTCAGCATACGGCTGGGTCACTTATGGACCGGCATCACCTCCTCCGCCCCCACCACCCGCACCCTCTCATGCCTTCAATCCATACATGCCTCCTCCAGCGCCAGGCATGGCCCGGGCGCTGCAGCTGGTCTCATACGGCGAGTACCCAGCACAGGAGGTGAGTGCCTGAAATGTCCGAGCAGGACGCACCCGCCTAGCAGCCGACTTTGCCAAATACTCACAGCAACCAATACTCGACATGAAGAACTGCGCCATCCTGATTGGTTGGTCTATGCACCCAACATTTGCCTGGCTAATTGCATTCATGTGCCATATGTGTCCCGCGTACATGTCAGGTACCAGCAAGTCACAAGCAGCGGCCATCAACCATCAAAAGCACATTGCAAAGCACCCTGCGTGGAGCGCAGCAAGGTATTCTCCCCACCCGCTTCCTTCCGCCCATGGCCTCATCTACTCCTCACCTGCTCATGTGAAGCCACACACCGTGACTTCCCATTGTCAAGCATCGACGCTGATATCACTTCTCTGACATTTTTTTCCGGCAGGCGCAGGGCAGAAATCCAAAGACGAGCATCACTCCGCTCAACACGTAAAATCCCCATATTCATCCAAAGATCCCCCTCTGCCCGGCGTTGCACGTCGTAGTTTCCCTTTCTCTGGATCGGCCAGGGGCTCAGTACCTTCACAGCTGTTCCCTTGATGGCCAGCTGACAATACCCACGTGTCTCTTGGAATTCTGCGGTGCTTCAGGCTGGAAGGCACGCCGCACCGAGAGGGAGCAATGCACCGCAGGGAAGACGGAGCATCGATTCGGTGGCTCACCATAGACATAGCAACCAGGCCTCTGGTGCTGGGCAGGGCTCATCAGCCAACTGCCACAACCAGTCTGATGGCTCTTCTGGGCGGCGGTCATGTGACGGCCGCGTGGCTGGTAGAGATTCCAAGGCCAGTACACAGGCCTCAAAGGACAGCAGGCGGGACTCGCTGGAGGAGGTGCGCCGGCAAAGATTGTGCGGGATGCGCCTGATGCAAACCGGGTACAAGCACTGACCTTGAACGTGCCTCTGTGCTGCGTAGTTTGCCTTTGATGTGGCAGAGGCCCGTGGCAGCGCAACCCCACGGACAACGCTGATGATACGCAACATTCCGAACAAATACAGCCAGAAAATGTTGCTGGCGCTGCTGGATAGGAGCCTCAGGTATACCAGCCACTGCGCACCCCGTGCTGATGTGGACAGCCTGCAGGTTATTCCCCGGCACTGTGCACATCTGCTGACCTTCTCGATCGCTTGACATCCGTGCTGCAGCGCCCGGTACGACTTCTTCTATTTACCGATCGACTATAAGAACAGGTGCAACCTTGGCTACGCGTTCATCAATTTCAGGGTGGGTCGCGACACTCCCGCCCCTCCCGCAGGCCAACCCGCTGAATGCGGTGTAATCTCGCGCCGGCTGGGTTGTCAGCTCATACTCTGCTCCTCCGCCCAGGCGGGTGTTGATGCTGCTATCTTCTACGAACAGTTCCACAACAAGCGATGGCAGGACTTCAACTCCAAGAAGGTCCGGCGACCCATGCATTCCACTGTTCCACTAGGGCTACTCTCCCCAATGAACATGCCCACGTTGGTTAACTACGCAGCGCTGTTTCCGCCCAACAGGTTTGCGTCATCACATACGCCAAAGTACAAGGCAGGTGCGCTCTGGTCGAGCACTTCAAAAACTCGAAGTTTCCTTGCGATAAGCTGGACTACCTGCCTTTGGTGAGCTTTCACGGACGACATGCAGTGACTTGCTGGTGCCATGATCTCACAGCCTTGCTGCTGACTGCTACCATACTCTCCTTCTGGCGTGCTTTGCCGGCTTCCCTGTGCATCATGGATATGAGCATAGGACCTGGGATCCCTGCCTGATTAAATGTCACTGGATTCTATGAGCTGTACTGATCTCTCTCTCACTCCAGGTTTTCGAGCCGCTTGAGCCAAGCAGCGATACAATACAAAGCGACGCTGCTGTTGCCGAGCGGCCCCCTAAAATGAAGGTGCGCTAACTTGTAAAGAACGGGAGATGGTTCTGCTGCGCCAAATCAGGGAGCAGGCGCCTGCTGCAATGAGTATCTCCGGCTGCTCAGATCTTTTTGCGTATGCGGTGCCTTGCAGGCTGTGCCCATCACGCTTTGTGGCGCGCCCTCTACCTCAATAAACATGGTCACGGCGCATTAGGTAAGTCCGGCGCGTGGCATCTCTTGATTTATCCCACCGGAAACACTGGCAACCATCCATCGTTCCGCCCAATGTGCATGATCAGGGGATAAGCCGCGCTCCCTCACGCGTGCATGCATGTGCCCTCATGGCGTATTTAAGGATGTTGTGACAAAATGTTACCGCTGTTTTTGTCGTGTTGTTCCTCCTAATTGTCCTGGATATGACCCCGCTCACAGTGGACAGCACAGCACAGCACGCCCAGCAGCTGATATCTACCTGCTCAGTCTTCCTGAAGATGCTCCGACGGTCTGCATTGTCAACACAGGGGGACAAGAGTAGCTGACTGCGAAGGTTTGTTTGTGCGGGATGACACAATAGTGCCCAAGTACATAAACTCCTTACACCACCTTAAGGCGATGAGCATGATGTAAGCTATAACAGTTGAATAAACTAAACTTTATCAGGATCTGATAAGGCTAACAATGTTATCGTTCTGCTGGTAGATTTATCATTTACTCTATCAACAAATGACACACCTTAGAAAGGTTGAATACTACCAGCAGGCACTGCAAATGCATTGCGGAGGAAGCACTTCATATCAACAGAGGCGGGCGGCGCAATGGTCATCAATAAAATAAAAATATCAGCCGCTCATTCACGATAATGTAGCGTATTGCGAGCCGCGCACCGGCGATGGGTTCTTATAATCAGTACTTGTATATATGAAGTAACTTGACAGTTGAATCAGCGATGCGTCTATTTTTCAGAAAATTTCAAAAGAACGGGTTCTATACCACTGGCCTACAGTTCCATGAATTGCATTGCCAGCGCTTTGAAGTGCCAGCAGCGAGCGTTTGCATTGCCAGCGCTTTGAAGTACCAGAGTTTTTTTTCCCATTAATACCAGCAGCGAGTAGCGAGTAGCGAGTACCAGTACCAGTGCCAGTAGTACCGGCAGCGAGCGTTCGCATTGCCAGCGCTTTGAAGTACCAGAGTTTTTTTTTCCATTACCAGCAGCGAGTACCAGTACCTCCCAACCGCTCGAGAGCGCGCTCGCTGCCTCATCAGACGGCGCAGATTCGTCTGCCATCCCGTTTCCAAAGCTGCACAGCACGTCCCAGGATCACCCACACACACACGTGCACGCGTGGCCCGGACTCTGAACCGCGTGCGCATCACTCATCCATCCCGCCTTCTGCGGGATGCGGGCCGCTTTTAGGCGGCTTGCTGTGTTGTTTTTCTAATTCTGGGGAACTGCCCTTTTTGTAATTCACACCAGTACCTCCCAACCATGAGATCGTAATCGGACGGCTGTGTAATTAAGGACCGTGGGTGGGCGGGCGGGTGGGTGGGTGGATTATAGTACTTAGTAGTACATGCCAGTAGATAAGCGCTTTAGTCATGCACCTATAGGCCCGATCCGCTGCACTATACGGGTACCCGTACGGCAATAAAGCTCACCGCCGAAAAATCGACGCTTCGCTGGATGATGAATTGATGATCACCCAATCGCATTGATACTGCGATTAGTAAATGAATAATCATCACCGGTTGCGCAATATGTTTGGTATTGTCTAGCGACTGCGTTCCCAGGCAAAATTTTAGACCCATTGCTCAGAGACACTGTTGCCGCGCCCAATGGGCGGCATCACGCCGTTGTTGTCCTATGGTCGGCCCCTGAAGGCCGCCCCCCTGTTGAGCGGATAGATGAAGACTGCTGAACATAAACCGCATCAGACGAAGGCATCGCAACTTTGGCGCCCCTGGTTCATCCGGTCAATGAGACAAGAGATGAACAATAGTGATGCCCACATGACAAGTCAACTGCTTTGCAGCGTGCTTTGGTATAGTAGCTACACTCTAGGGATATATACGCACACACACATCCCCAACAACGGCGTATACAAGTCCTCGCACCGCCCGACGTGCGTGCTGGTACTCGTAACCAGCAGCAGCATACTCATGTCAGGAGGATTAAGGAGCTTCTACTCCTGCGCATACTGGACATAGCGAATATCTGCTTTCAGGTTGCAGCAGCACTAGCTGCTAGTAGCAGCAGTATATTACCGATGGCGCACTCACATAAGGATGACCTCGTCCCGCCGTTCATCGTGACATGGTACTTTGTCAACGGTACTTCTGAAACGAATTCATTATCACATGCTGCCGCAAACTTTACACCTTCATTCACAGAATCTCAGCAAGAAATCGAATAAATAAGGCTCTTCCGGTTTAATTTCCTGGTTGAGCTACCCCCCTCTGATTTTGCGGCTAGCTCGCTTTGTCAGGGAAGTCCAGTACTGTGCTGTAAAGTACTGCCATGGGACATTTAAGTAGGTTTCCGGCTGTTAATGCCTCCTGCGCATTGCTGCAAGTGCTATAGCAGTGCATTGCGATGAGAACAGACCACATAGAGTGCCAAACATGTAAACCACAATTACATGTCGCTGTGGCTACGCTCCTGACCCTCACGGCCTACCGTCTACTTGTTGCCCGCCCCTCGCTGTCACTGATCCCCGCTCGCTGTCACTTTGCCCCTGTCCATTAACTCATGCTCCTTTTGCATCAGGTTCGCCTCCACCTATTCGTCATGTCGCACCTGCAGCTACGACAATCTTATCAGCAGAGACTACGAAAACAAACAAAGGTGGTGTGCCGTGGTGGTGCAAAGACGATAGACTTAAGTGTTTTGACAATATTAAAGTGTATTGGTTACATGGTGGCCACCACCCGCTGCTATATATACTGTTATTGGCGTCGGCACTGGTCGTCAGACCATGTCGACCTATAGCAGCACGCTCACTGCGGAGAGCGTCACCGTGGAGAGTTGAACAGAAGGCGCAACGTCAGCCTTGTCATTGTATGGCATTATATAGTATATCTGGTACTGGCAAGTACAGAGCAAAACATGTATGTACATATATGTATACATATATACATATGTATATGTTTATGTAGATACATGTATATAAACATATGTATGTGTTTGTATAAATACATATATATATACACTTATTTATATATAAGTGCATATATAAATAAGTGGCGCGGCCTGCCGATGCTGTGGCATCACGCTACGCTGATATAGGGTGGTATGCACTCCTTACATCAGTGCTTTAGCATATGCGCACGAAAATCAGTAATAAAAGCAATTGTGAAAGGTTGCCGGCAAAAGAGAGATATAAGCATGAAACCAGCAAGGGTGAAGCAGAAGGCTAGGGAGCCAAGGGTCAAGGAAGAGTCACGGGAACCAGGAACCCACCAAGTCGCCAAGAAACCAAAGGGTCCAAAACCATGGAAGGCCGAGGAACGACCAGAAAAAACCGAAAGGGAAACATGAAACCCATGGGGACGCCTAGGGATGGGCCATCAGCCGCCGCGACGAGTGCGCTTGCAACCGATAATGACCCGGGTCATAGCAAAACAGGCTGACGAGCGACGCGACGCAAACGCAGAAGCACCATCACGTGCCGCGCGCGCCGCAGCGACCCCCCCCCCCCCCGGAACATTGTCTGCATGCGCCATGTTGATGAGCAAGGAGAAACGGCGGCGCCACGCAGACAAGAGCTGGCCGATTTCTGGCCAATGTGGCTAGCTTTCGCGAGCTCCACCAAGAAATAACCCTCAATGCTGTGCGGGGCCAGGGAGCCGAACTCAGAGACGGCGAAGGGAACAAAACGAAGTATGCCGGCGGCGTTTCGGACACCCTCGTCAGACTTCTGGATTTTTTGGCGCTCTGCAGCCCGCCATGCAGTCGTTCAATATCCGAGCTTGACACTTAGAGGAGAGGTGCAATGGTGGTATCGATAGCAACCGTGTTCCCGCGGATACCATCATACCCAAGAAGCCCAACATCGGCCGGCCGGCCGTCGCTGCCCTTAGTTCGGAAAAGAGACAAGCACCGACGGGTCCGTGAGGAATTGGACACCCAATTCCCGCCCACGGCTAGGGCGGACTTAACGTCGTGGCAATCGAATGTCGGAAAGGACGGGTGCCGCCCACTCGTGTGCGGCGTGATTGGAGCTCCAATCGACTAGTCGCGCCCAGAGAAACGTACCATGTGATAATTAGGGTACGCGACCGCCCAAGCCGAAGGAGTGAACTCCACGCCAGCAGCCTCAAAACGGGCCAGCATATCTTGCTTGTACCGAGAAGGAGCAAAAAACACAAGGGCATGGCTCGCCGAGGGAGAGGACATGGGCCGCCGGAAGGCCGAATGGGCGGCAAACGGCAAAGCGGGACATGGAATCGTAGTACTCTGGGGAACGCTCACGGACTTCACCAATAAGGCGACCCTCACTGGGAATATATGGTGGTTCCCTTGGCTCCTCCTTGGTTCTTGGCTCCCTGGCCTCATGCTCGACCTTGGTTTCAGGCGTATGTCTCCCTTTTGCTGGCAACCTTTCAAGTTGCTGTTAGTTCTGTTTGTAGTGCGCATTTGTTAAAGCCCTGATGTAATAATATGTTTGGTGGTACATATATTTAACATGATTATTATGAAACATTTTACACTATTTTATTAGCGCTATGTTCCGTCGGTCGCCAAGGGGATTTATTTGTAATCCTAGTATAATAATAGCATGCAGGTAACCCGCCTTATTTTTTTAAAATACTACTACAGTATAGTACGTAGTACGGGTAAGCGACCACGTAAGCGACCCTTATATAAATTTTTTAAGCGTCCGCCTGCGCGCACATAAATGAGCGCACGCCAAATAGAGAGTCGATGAGCAGTGGTGCCCAGCATCAATAAATATACAAGATCAAGCCGCTGTTGGGAGTGTTTGCGGCAGAGACGGCCACCCCGACAAACAAGGCTGGCTTCCCATCGCTCTCACCGCATATCAGCTGCTGAGGTCACAGGCTGGCGAGGGTGGCAAGATGCAGTGCGCACCTGCATGTCCCGCTCAGCAGCAACGCAAGCTGTGTAGTGGTATTCGTCGGGCGACAACAACTCATCAGTACCAGTACCAGTACATTGGCGGTTTTGCGCGTATTTCGGAGCGTGCAGGGGTCGCGCGCCGGCATCAACTGAAGCGGGCGGCGGCCGTAAGACAATCGGAATCTCGCCCTTCGCCGCCGAATTGGCCAGCTACAGCCACTCACCTGTACTCCACGCCGGCATCTGCTCAGTGGACCACCCAGCGCCCCAATCTTCCAGCACGAAAGCCGCCCTCTACCCCATACAGCACTCGTCTATCAAAGGACCAGCGCCAACTCCCCGCTGTGTTCGCGAGTGCCTCCGACTCCGAGGCCGTTAAAATGATCACATTCGGCTACTGGAAGATTCGCGGCCTCGGTAAGCGCCCCCACCCCCCCTGCCAGCCCTAGTCGGCGCAGTTTGCTGTGCCTGCCCCAATCGTAGGCACGGCACCTCGATGTCCTCTTCTGTTTTCGCAACAATACAGGGGTCTGAAAAATGGGCGCTAGTAGTCACCGAGTACCGAGCTATCAGGGCAAAACCGTTGAATTTTGTATGGCCAGTGCTAGAGCCAGATCTTCGCGACAACACAGGGGCCTGAAAAGTGGACGCTAGCCACTGAGAGCCCGGCTACCCCGGGAAAACTGTTGACTCTGCAATGGATGGTGCGCAAGTAATGGGGCCAGAACTATGCTTGAAGCTGCAGGAATGATAGGGACTGCCCGCCCTGTGTGCCAGGCGCCGCCGCCCGGATGATGCTGGAGTATGCCGGTGTCGAGTACGAGGACGTGCAGTATGACGACGGCGCCAAGTGGTTCAAGGAGGACAAGCCAAAGCTGGCCAAGAAGAATCCCCTGATCAACCTGCCTTATCTCTGCGACGGCGACGTCGTGATATCACATAGCAACTCGATCTACATGTACCTCGGCGATAGACTGGGCCTCAAACCCAAGGAGGAGGCAGCGAGGCTGCTGGACAATCAGGTTGGCAACGGATGCAGCTCCTGCTGGGTCCGGCTGTCGGCGACGCATGCCGGGCCGGGTTTTCATTCAATAGTGTGCGATGCGTGTGTGGTGCCTCACATGGAATAAAAGTGTGGAGGTGATTAAGGCCGAGGGTTGTCTATATTTATTTGGCATTTTCTCACACTGCACTGCCCATGGATTGAAATGCGCCAGGCGCTCATGGAGTGTGCCGACATTCGCAACGCCCTCATGGACCTGGTCTACCCCTTCAGAAACGTATGCCGCAGCCAGGAGGAGCATGAGGTGCAGCGCGGGAAGGTCCTGGAGACCAACCTTCCCAACTCCTATGCCAAGTTAGAGGCAGCTCTCGAGATGTCGGGAACGCCGTTCATGGGCGGCGAGACACCTGGCCCGAGTGACTTCCATATTTTCGGTAATCCTGCAGCAAGTCTCGCCCCATTAGGTCATACGATTGCGTGGCACCAAAAGCATGCATCAGTGAGTAGCCCAATGCTCACCCTGCTAAGATTGTGCCAACGTTTTCGCAGAGATGATCGACCAGCACGAGAAGATGGCGGCGCAGGTAAACGCGGCGTCCCCTATCGAGGCGTTCCCCAAGCTGAAGACCATGTACAACAAGTTCTTCGACATGCCTCAGCTCAAGAAGTACTTCGCATCGGAAGCTTACCAGCTGGACATGAACAACAGGATGGCCACCCCATATGTCTATTAGGATTCCATACTGTGATGCGCACCAATGTGCCAATGCAAGGGCCGGTGCTCTTGGCAGTGCCGGGTCAAGAGGGCTGAAATTAATCTGGCCGACTCTGAGTGTATCGCGAGCAGCACCACAGGCTGGAATGACTGCTGCGGGTTCAGGCCCATCACGTGCACGAGCGTTAGCGACTGGTGGTAACCTCAGGTAGCCAGTGTTGGCATGGTGCCTTGCTGTCACCGTGCAGTTCTGTGTGTGCATACCCGAATAAGCTTGTGCGCCAGTCGTGCCCGGCTGGACGGAATCACTGGGCGCGTCACAACCGGTGTGGTCTCATTGAGATGTGGAGGGCCATTGGTATGTCCCCTTATACTCGGACAGTGCCTGCGCCTGCAGAGACATGTTGGTACTGCAGTATCTACCTCGGCCAGGCCTTGGCGCCTCGAGTGCCAGCCAGGGCAGGCCTGCAGAGTAGGAAAGGCCGCCAAAGCCCTGATGCCCCCGGCCCCGCTCGGAGCTGCTGCACATTTGCTAACTAGCAGTAACAGCTAAAGGGGCGCTGGGCCATTGGTGCAGCTGCGCTTAGGTGGGGGCTGCTTGGTACTGGTAAAAGGACGTCAGGGGGACTGCTACAGGGAACTGCAGCGCTCATGCTGCACAGGGCAGGGTGATGGGTAAATGGTGCTGATCCGAGGGTAGGACGCCGCGCAGGGCTGCGGGGGAATATGTGGGGTTGCTGTGTGTTCTGTTGGGGCTGCCATGGGAGCTGCCACTCTGCGTGGGCGGTGGCTGTTGCTATTGCTAGCGCGCGGTGGATGACATGCGGTGCGAAAGTTGCCAAGAAAGATACATACGGTACGAGGTTGCATAGATTCACTGTTGCTACGCAGAGCGGCCGCCGGCCAGGCTGCTTGAGGGCAGCGTGAGATGCAGCTACTGGCGAGTTAAGGGTTCTGAGCCGAGTATGCTATCAGTAGGCACGCGAGGCGGGTGGGCCGGCGCTGGGTCGGCGACACTTTGGTTGGTGGTATTGTTGGTACTCTGCCCGGCCCGGCTCGGGGCTGCTGCGCTACTGCGAATTAGTACTTTGGAATCAAGTGCTGAGCTGTTGGTGCAGCTGCCGTTGGGGAAAGAGAGGGGGGGGGGGGACTGCTATAAGAGCGCCCCGGCTACGCAACACAGGGTGCTGGGGCAATGGTGCTGCAGTGAAGATAGAACCCGCCTGCGCAGGGCTGCGTGGAATTATGTGTTGATGTGTATTATACATAATATCGGTGCGGCTATGGGACCGGCAAGTGTGCGGAGGGGGGGTTGCTGTGCTACTGCTAGTGCGTGGAGGTGATACGCAGTGTCGTGCATGAGTTGTTATTGTTAAAGACAGATATGGAACAAGCCGACATGGGTCTAGATATCTCTGCGCAGAGCGGTCAATCTCCGGGCTGAAGGGCAACGTAAGATGCGGCTACTGTAGTATTGTGGGATTCTGGGACGAGTGTGCCATCATTAGGCGTGCGAGGCAGACGCCATGGTTGGTGGTGTTGGGCTACCTATGCCACCGTGCAGTGGGGCTGCTGCACGGGCATGTGGGGCGTGGCTGCAGCGGCTCCTTGCCACAGCCGTGGCCCGCTTCACATGGCGCCGCCATTGCTTCCGCGCGATGGCATGGCCCGAGTTCATCACGCACTCCGCCATCAATGTCCCCATCTGGCCCCGTGGATGTTTGCACGATGTATAAATAACCTTAGTCTGCTGCCGGCGCACAACTACCGCAACGGCGCGGCCCCTCTGGGCGCACCTGTGAATAATAGGGCGTCAGGGGCGTAGTCGCTTATCTAGGAGTACAACACGTCGCCATTTATGTCTAATGAAAACGTATGCAATATGTATTTATGTTCTAGTCTAGAATTGATGATGTTTACATGGAATTAAGTACGTCCTAAAACGTGTATATAATTCATTTGATGTGCATCCCGTGTCTCGCTGATATATCTATCTGCATGTTCCGTGGGAATAAACTGCATGTGACATGGCAGGCACTCACATATAGACAGCAAAAATGCAGCCTTGAGAATAATTAGTAGCAACCTGATGCAGGTCCTAGAGAAATAAGCCGATAATAACACCCAAAAAACTCCATCTGGCAGCCGCATTTTGTTATGTTAATGCACACACGTACTGCGAGCATCGGGAGATATATATGGTAGTACTATCTGTCGAGGATATTTATTGTTCTTGCCCTTGGGCGATCATCTGCCTGCCACGGGCCAAGCCCCAGCCGTCATAAGACATAAGCCGCGTAGTTCCCGAGCTGATAGTAGTATCACGACTACTCACGCTCGGCAGATGGTCGGACAAACACTGCAGGGGCTGCGAATTTGTTTGCGGTTGCGTCGCGCCACGCGATCGAATCAACTCGGCGCCGTGCGCCGACGCGGCTCGATGTACCGGTCGCCAGGAGGGTTTCAGTGCAGGTAAAGAAATGGTAAATATGGTTATTCATACGTTTATGTTGATATATCTTTCGAGTACCCATTCTATCTGGTACATTAGGCCATTCCGACAAAATGACCTGGTTGAGGTCACACCCCCCAGCCATTTTCAGCCCCCCCTCCGGTTTGTTTGTAATGATTTTCTAGTATTTTAGGTACTGCGGCACACTAAGTAATTTATTTTGACATGTGGCATGCACTTCCAACAACAACGCGATGCACCATGCCTCTCCCCATCCCCAACTGCCTATGGTAAGTAGCCACTAACATGCGGAGAAAGTGGGAAAATTTTGAGAGAACAAGCGTTGAGTAGTGCCCCGGCCACCCTGCAGAGGGCACCTGGCGGTGCTGCGGGCTTGGTGCGGCTGTTGTAGTGCTCTGTTGAGAGTCGTCCCGGCTCTAGTTCTGGATACTAGTTCTGTTGAGAGTCGTCCCAGCAATGCATGAGCGGTCGTGCGGTGCGCTGCGGTGGCGGTTCCAGCATTCCATGTAATGAATAATTCTTGATTTCGCAGCAAATTCCGCGTACAACACCCATCGCCGCTTGCTGCCGCCGAGCTGTTGCCCCGCCAGCCCTTTGCACATGCCGACAGCATAATCACTGGATGATGTCCCGGCGATGCAGCGGTCGAGCGGTGCCCTGCGGCGACGGTTTCAGCATTGGTTTCGGAACATTTTTTGGAGCTGCGTTGTTCCCGGCGAGCATTCCGTGTGTGGGGGCCCTAGATCCTACCCCATCTGTATGAATGTGCTGAATGTGCTGATATGTAGTCACATATATATAGAGTCTAGCGATCCCCAGCGCGAGAATAGTTCTGCGCACTTTTCGGTTGGTGGTATACATGCGCACTGCCATATTGTGCGGTAAACACTGCGGTGTATGCCACAGAGCGGCAACAAATACATACTCGGATAGCAATCGCCACGTTTCGAGCTCAAAATAATACCATGTGCTGGCTATATGCCACCATGATTTGAGCTGGAAGAGCCACCATATTGGGCAGCATCCGGGCGTTAAGGCGACGGTTTCAACACTGGTGTCGGAGCATTATTTGGAGCAGCGTGGTTCCCGGCACGCGTTCCGTGTGTGGGGGCCCAAGCTTTCACCCCTAACTGTTTGTATGTGCTGATAGAATATATATATATATATATATATATATATATATATATATATATATATATATATATATATATATATATATATATATATATATATAATATATATTAGCGATCCGCCCAGCGCGAGAACAGATTTTGCGCACTTTTGGGTTGGTGGTATACCTGCGCACTGCCATATTGTGCGGTAAACATTGTTGTGTACGCTACGGAGCGGCAGCAAATAAATACTCGAATAGCAATCATCGCCACGTTTCGATCTCCAAATCATACCATGTGCTGGCTATATATAGCCCACTATGCCATCATGATTTGAGCTGGAATAGCCACCGTATTGGGCAGCATCCTGGCGTTGCCGTGCGATTTCAGTGCTAAAAGTGGTTTCGGAGCAGCCGCAGCCCGGCGGCAGGACATCAATACATTCCTACTACTCTTACAGGTATAGTAAGTCGCTAGTAAATCCGGGCCGTTCTTTCCACAAACCGCATTAGCAAGTGAATCCGGTAGCGCGGCGGCGGTGGCGCGGAGATAATCACAATATATGATAAAGACGCGGAGAGACCACAATATATGATAAAGATGCATATGTGTGTGCAATGCTACAGTAGCCTGACAATGATAATGATGTTCATGAAAATGTTGAAAGTGTAGCACAGGGCAGCCTTGTGTGAAAATTGTGCACACTGGTTTGCACCAATGTGCATGGTCCCCACCCATGTCTCTGTCCTTTACATGTGCTACAATGTCTACGGCTGGCATTGGCAAACGATACAAGAGTACGAAGCGCCGCCTCCAGTGGCCGACTCTGCAGGCGCAGCCGTGGTGGCGGCTGGTGCCGCCGACGCGCTGACGCTAACGCCGTCGGGGCTGTCGCTCCTTGTTGCGGGTGCCCGCCTCGCATGCGCTCCAGTGCTTGCCTGGCCATATGCTTGTCCATGTTCTTGAGCTTTTGCTGGCCGTCGGGCTTGAACCTGCGTACGACGTGCTTCAGCCCATATGTCTCGCATTCCTGTGCGATGTAAGAGAACATTTGTCTGTGACACGCAATACAGTTGCAGCCAGCATGAGCGAAAAGGGCATACTATAACTCGCAGATGGGCAGCACAACGACGTGATAGACGTCATGCATGTCTTTGTGGCGCCGTCCGGCTCCAAGTTGTCCGGCACACTGCACGCACATGATTGTCCGGGTTGAACCACGCCACCGACTTCTTCTCGTGGGCGTACGTAGTACTCCCACTCTACCCTGGACTCGTATGTCAAGGCATCATCGCGCAAACAAAGGTGTCGCGACAAAAGGGTGATCCTGCTCTGGCGAGGGCGCGGAGCCTGTGCATATAGGAACCGGTCCCGACGACGACGCCATGGTGGCGCGCATGCGCTAGTATATATGTGAGAGTTGGCGGCCAACATAGATTGTTGGCGGGCGCTGGAAGTGTGATGAGGCGCGGTCGTCAGTCGGTAGGAGGTAGCTGGAAGGATGCTAGGTTTGCATGCGGGCGAGCACGGTGGCAGCAGCGGCGGCGGCGCAAGATATGGACAAACGGGAGGTGCGCATGGGCGCTGGAAGGCTGTATACTGCTTAAAGTACTAATTGCAAAACTTTCGCAATAAACAAAGCACCCCCCCCCCCCCCCCCTCCGTTTCCACGGATAATACTGTCCATGTCACTTTGTCGGAATGGCCTTACTCCGTATATCGTGAGTAAATAAGGCCGCCGTACTACAGCATTAATTTGCCGGGACGAACCCATTAGTTAAATAATGACATAAACACTATGTGTATGGGATTTCCCACCTATGTTAATTGCCCTAGTGCAACCCGTACGGTCCGCTGCTTTTGGTTTCAATCAACAGGGGTGGGCATAAGTGGCGGACTTATGCTGCCAGCATAACGAAAGTGCATAACATAATCAGTTGTGACACACGGATGGCCGTTGACCTAGCATAAACAACGCAATAGCGCATACGGAGCATATAAGTGGCATATGCTCCTCGTTAGATTAGTTTTGCACGGGTGAACCACATCATCGAGAGCCCTCGGGGATGCCGGAGCCCCCGCCGCGAGCCGGTCGCTCTGTGGCTCTGTGCATCATGGTATATTGCTACCGGTACCCATATGGGGCCAATCACCGAGGACGCAAGGCCGACGAAGCGGCAAAGGCGCGAACGCGCCCGCATCGGCCGCAGAAATGCACTAGCTTGTCGCTACACCGTAGACCCAAAACATATTGAGGACTACGTCGCCAAGTTGATGACGGGCACCTACTACACCGATGACTACTACTACCACTCTACAAGATACATTGCGAGGAGTTCCCTTACATCAGCGAAAATGCAACGGAGCGCAACAATAGGGTCTGCAAGAGTTCGTGGATGGCGAGTCGGCACAATCAATGGCTGGGGTGCGTGAAGGAGAGCGCGTAATTGCTGCTAGTATTGAATATACTTTTGAATTTTGCTGAGTAGATAGTTGCAATATGATAGTTGATAACACACCAATCCCGGGTCGTAGTACATGCAGCACTGTACGGCTGGCCAACACAAGCGCGCATCAATTTATAAATTTGATTGGTAATCATTTGTGCTAACACGGTAGGCGGACCTTAAATATCAATCCTCCTGGCATATTTGATCCAATTGCCTTGTCTTGCAGCATAAATTATGCCATTGATAAACATTTATGCTTATCCACAAAGTACTTAATATGTTATATCATCCATGACATGGTTATGTCCTTTCATAAGTACACCCAGCGGCACTTGTGCCCAACCCGGTTAGTTCATTCAACCGGTTAAAATACCGGTATCACAAAGGTTTTAATACGGGCTGCCCCATCGCCCGTGAGCAATGCTTTCACTGTCATCGGGGAGCTACTTAGGACAGCCACCACTAGCTCGCTTGCCATCGTTCAACTCGTTGCCTTCGGCAGTGGCTTTGCGTACTTCTGCGTGCGAGGGTCGCAAAGGCTGATCAAGTCCTCACCGCGAGGTTTCTTTCCCGGCAGCGATAGACAAACGATGACGACGACGTAGTGGATCATCGTGCCACGTACAAGCGAAACATCATCGGCAGCGATAGACAAACCCTCGGTACTGTGGTCATTTGACCCGTTTTCCAGTCCGTCGCGTGTCCGACGCTCTCCACTGCAACGTCGTTGTCACAAGAACAACGACAGCTTGGAGTTGCACGTCGGCGGGGGGACGCTCTAGCGCATGGCGCACCCGACGTCTCGAGCCATAAACACACACACACACACACACACACACACTCACTCACTCACTCACACATGCGCGCGCACAACAGTGCCGTGCGCCTTTCGGCGGCCGACCTCCGCGAAGCGCCGCCGCCCTCGCGACCGCCGTCACTTGCACCCCCCCCGCCCTTCACTTGGAAAATAAACAGAAAACCCTCTGCCCCGCACACGCCCGTATACTATGAATGTACACTCGTACTCGCGTACATGTATATGTCAAAGATACACTACCACAAATGCATACACCCGCCCGCACAGTACCGACACCGAGCGCGCCCTCTTCATCCGGGCGGCGATGGAACAGCTTCCGGGCTAGACCGCCGTCGACCCGTGCCGCGCCCCCCAAAAGGCAAAGTCCCGCCCTGCACGCCAGCAAAACCCAAGGCGAACGAGCGCCGCCCCCGCCCGATGTCCAGCCCTCGACGTCTCGTTACGTGTCGGCGTAGGCTACCCGAACCTCTACATACGCCGGCCAACCCTTGACTTCTTGACTCCGAGACCCAATACCGCCACGCCGCGAGCTGCCCGCCGGGGCAGCTCCGCCACGATGTGCAGGTTGCGCGCTTGCTGCATTGCAAGTTCGTGGTCGGCGGTCGCCGCTAGTGCCGCAGCGACGACAGCCTCGCCACACTCCGCACAACAACCGCCGTGGCACCGGCGTACTGAACTCGGCCGGCTAGCCGACCCGACTTCTTAACTCCGACATCGCGAGCTGCCCCACCGGCGGCTAGCTCCGCCACTTCGCGCATCCTGTGCGTTTTGTGGCGTCACCACCGTGGGCCTACGGTTTGCGAGGTCGTGATCGGCGGCCGTCGCTCGCTCGTACAACAGCAGCGGCGGCCACCTTGTCACACGTTCCCCGCACTGTGAGACCCGCGGCGACAACGTCGTCGTACCGACTATACCGAGTCAACTGCCGGCCCTATGCGACATCGCCGACCACCAACCCCGACACGCAACACCTCAAGTGCAGCACGACCACTTCGGGTCCCAAATGGCCGTGCCCCTTTGCAATGTGCGTTCTAGGTGGTGCTCTCCGTATATGATGCCTTCGTCGCGCGTCGTCACGTGTCTACCTCTCGTATACGGCGCCGGTGTTGCAAGCAAATACATGGCTACAACCATGATAGCGTTGTGTACGGCGTCCCGTACGTCACTTATTGGTTGTGCGCAACGTTCGCGCGCGGCCGCGCGGGCGACACGTACTCGTCATACATGTCACGCTCATGTTGGGCACTCACCAGCAGTCTTGCGTGCTTCTATTGGCATGCACTCCCGGTTCCAGTCGAGCGTCGCGGCCACGGTGCGCGATAATTTTTGCGTGGCGCCATCGGGAGAGGGCGCTTCGCTTTTTTCGCAGCGTCCGGCGTATGTCGCTCGCGCCTCGACATCCGCCGGCGCGGGCATCTAAACCCGGCATGTAAACCCGAGATGTGCGAAATTCGTCGGTGCCTCGTTTTACTTACATCTACAAACACCTCACTGTAGTTACATGAGCTGCAAAAGGCGATCAGGTGTAAGGATACTGCGCAAAACGCACCGGGCACTGGGTACCCACATGGGGATTTGCGTGGTACATATCCTTACACTCCCCCCCCCCCCCCCCCCCCCCCCTAGGATGGAGGACCTCCTCCAGCAACGTTTCGGCTTGGATTCGGTGGCGATCCGCATTGGCCGGGTCGTCCAACATTGCGGGATATAATATTATATTATATGTTTCTCCGCGGCATCGAACCCGGGTCCAATGCGTGCGTAGAAGCACCAACTGTAAGGATACTGCGCAAAACGCACCAGGCACTGGCGGATACCCACATGGCGGGGATTTGTGTGGTACATATCCTTACATCAGGAAACCACCCGAAATATAAATAGGAAACGTCCACCTCTAATGTACGCGTCCGAATCAATTCAATATAAAACATGGGGGTTGTAGCCAGCACTCCTACCCCACATACCCCTATATTAGGATCGGCGCCACGCGCTTCGATTGCGCGGGAGCACAGACCCTATCCAAAGTAGGGTTTGCGATTTATTTTGAAGCGTAGTGTATATTATTCTGCGAAGCAGTCGTCGGCTGCCACTCTGCCGGCAACGTGGTAGTGGGGGCACACCACCCGCCCGCGCGCGCCCGCCCGCCCGCGCGACCCCTGCGCAGCAGTGGCTGATGATCGAGGTTAGAAGAGCAGAACATCACCTCTCAACCCCACTTTCTACTTCTTCTCCAACCCGCAGAGCCAGTTGTGCCGTCAAACTGCCTCGGCTTATTCTTGAATCTTCCCGCCAGGCTTGTTTCACCATGGCCGGCCTAGCTAGCTCCGCCCTGTTGGGCTCGCGGCTGCCAATGCCCAGGTCCTCTCGTTGCGCGCGCACCGGCGCCGCGGCCGGCCGGGCCACCAAGCCCCTACGCGTCGCCGCCGTTCTGGAGGACACCTCCAAGAAGAACGACTCGCTGTCCATCTCCAAGGATATCCTGGACAAGGTGTGCCCCTCTACCGTCTTCTACGCGTTCTCCGAACTTGCCGGCACTTCCGCGCCTGATCTGCATCGCTCCGCGCGGTGGCGAGGTAGAACCCCTAAATTGATCCTCACCCGTCTACTTATTCGCTTCGCCGAAAGCTTCCGTCAGTTATTCCGAGCCCCTCCAGGGAATCTTCCGGAACCAGATCCGTCCGGCTCTTTGACTTTCAGCCCGAGCCCAGCCCCCTTCGGACCCTTCCGTGTTTCATCAGAAAGCTGATCTTTAGGACATGTCAGTTCGACCGCCTGTCGGTGCCCTACCTCGCGTGACGCTGCGGCCGCGCCGACTGAGGCGGAGTTATCCCCTATATTTTTGTCCAGCCTGGCACACACACCTCAGCCCGGCGATTCGTGAAGTCCCGATCCGCCGCACGCTCACCCGCGCTGATCTCGTTACCAAACTCGCCAGAACCCTCGCCCTCACGTTCTCTATCTCGATCCTACCTCCCTTGTGCTTCGGCCAGCGTGGGGTTGCCCCTCGGGGCGCCAGATCGGCCCGGAACGGTGTGGCGCTCACGGTCTTGCATCAGACCCAGCGGCGTATCCGAGCCGGAGCGCCGGTCCAACCCCGACCGACGAACCCTTCCACGCGCGCCATCGATGGCAGCGCAGCGTTGTCCCGCTCGTGCCGCATCATGCCACGCGCTGTACCTTCCATCGAGCTGCCTATGTTATGGTTCCCAGCGCGCCAGGGCTGCGGAGCTCGGTCGCCTACGCCGTCGCCCCCTTGGCGCTCGAGGGTCGACGATATGGCGTCACACTCGGCTCCACTTTTGGAGTGCCCTCGGGTGCCTTGCGGCTCAACACGACCGCTCGCCTCCCGCCCATCCCACTCTACCAGGTCGAGTTCGTGGCTGGTGGCTCGAAGTTCACCTTCTCCAACAAGGAGGCTTACGATGGCACTGCCTTCGCGGCCCGTGAGCGCCTGGTGGAGAGCTTCAACAAGACCATGAAGTTCATGAAGTGAGCGCCGATGCTGACCCCATTACCCGATCCCCGCGCCTGTACTCCTCTCCCTGTTCCTTGTGGCGCGGGATCCTCCCCATCATGTCTCGGCATCGGGCTCACATCGAGTGTGGCTGCACTCGCAGGGAGAAGGACCCAAAGTTTGTGTACTACCTATCGGCCGAGTTCCTGATGGGCCGCTCTCTGCTCAACACGGTGTACAACCTGGGACTTAAGGACCAGTTCGCCGACTCCCTGAACCAGCTGGGCTATGACCTTGAGCAGCTGGTGGAGGAGGAGCGTGATGCTGCCCTGGGCAACGGCGGTCTTGGGCGCCTGGCGGCCTGCTTCCTGGACTCCATTGCCACCCTGAGCCTGCCCGGCTGGGGCTATGGCATCCGCTACCGCTACGGCATGTTCAAGCAGGTGATTGACAAGGATGGCTACCAGCAGGCTGTGCCGGACGTATGGCTCACCACAGGCAACCCCTGGGATATCCCCCGCTACAACGTGCAGTTCCCCGTCAGCTTCTACGGCGAGGTGAAGGACGGCAAGTGGGTGCCTGGCGAGCAGGTGATGGCGCTGGCATATGACACCCCCATCCCGGGCTTCCAGACCAACAACACGATGAACCTGCGCCTGTGGGAGGCCAAGCCCATGAACGAGTTCGACCTTGATGCCTTCAACACCGGCGCTTATGTGGACGCCATCATGGAGAAGCAGCGCGCTGAGGCCATCAGCGCGGTGCTGTACCCGAACGACAACACCGCAGAAGGCAAGGAGCTCCGCCTCAAGCAGCAGTTCTTCTTCGTGTCGGCCTCCCTGCAGGACATCATCGCCCGCTTCAAGGAGGACCACAAGGACCTGAAGGATCTGCCCGACAAGGCCGCCGTTCAGATGAACGACACGCACCCCACCATCGGCGTGCCCGAGCTCATGCGCCTGCTGATGGACCAGGAGGGCCTGGACTGGGACGCTGCCTGGGACATTACCTACCGCACCATGAACTTCACCAACCACACAGTCATGCCTGAGGTGGGGAAACTTCTGTCTTTGCGCTCACCTGCCGCTGGTGGTACACACACATGCATGCCTCCCTCCCCTGTCTATGGAATCTTGAGAGGCTGCAATGCAGTCGGTTGTGGGCACGGCCTTATGTGTTGTTTGTACTGCTGCAGGCGCTTGAGCGCTGGCCTGTCAAGGTCATGGCGAAGCTGCTGCCCCGCCACATGGAGATCATTGAGAGGATTGATGCGGATTGGCGCAGCCAGATGGAGGAGCGCTTCATGTACATGAAGGTACGCTTGGGTGACATGCGGGCCCTTGTAAATAGCACTAGCAGTGGGGTTGCCCGAGCGTTAGCTTTGTGTGACAGGGCGCTCGATCTGATGCCTGCCTTGGTGTACCATAGGAGGAGGAGGAGGCTGCCAAGAAGGCAGCTGCTGCCCCGGCCAAGGATGATGAGAAGTCATCCTCTTCTGAGGAGGAGGAGGAAGAGGAGAAGGAGCCCGAGCTGTCCGAGTACGAGAAGAAAGTGAACAGCCTTTGCATCATCGGGGAGAACCCTTGGAACAAGGGCGAGATGCTGGTGAACATGGCCTACATGGCAGTGGTCGGCTCTACTTACGTCAACGGTGTGGCGGCCATCCACTCTGAGATCATCAAGAACCAGCTGTTCAAGGATTTCTCGGACATCTGGCCCGAGAAGTTCCAGAACAAGACCAATGGCGTGACCCCCCGTCGCTGGCTGGCATTCTGCAACCCCAAGCTAGCAGAGCTCATCACTGAGACTCTGGGCACTGATGCCTGGATCAACGACATGTCTCTGCTGACGGTACGTATTGCCACACAGCAGGGAATCCTGTGTAAGCAGAGGAGAGAAACGGATGTTGGGGGGGAGGTTGGCACGCAGAGGCTTTGTGCAATAGCACATCGAGCTGCGGCAGTAACATGCTGGGGGCACCACAGGTTGCTGGGATGTTGCAGCTGGGAGCAGGGTTGACTCACTTGGATGATATGGTTATCGCATTTCTTCAGGGCCTGCGTGCGTACGCTGACGACAAGGAGTTCCACAAGAAGTGGGTGGCTGTCAAGCTTGCCAACAAGGAGAAGCTGGCCGCGAAGATCGAGGCTGACACCGGCGTGAAGCTGTGCCCCACCACCATGTTCGACGTGCAGATCAAGCGCATCCATCAGTACAAGAGGCAGCTGATGAACATCATGTCCATCATCTACCGCTGGGACCAGCTCAAGAAGATGAGCCCCGAGGAGCGCAAGAGTGTGGTGCCCCGCAGCTGCATCATTGGTGGCAAGGCTGCCACTGCTTATGACATGGCGAAGCGCATCGTGCACCTGGCCAACCGGGTCGGCGATCTCATCAACAACGACCCCGATACCAGCGAGTACCTCAAGCTGGTGTTCATCCCCGACTACAATGTCTCCTGGGCCGAGGTGCTCATTCCTGGCGCTGAGCTGAGCCAGCACATTTCCACCGCCGGCACTGAGGCCTCTGGTACCTCAAACATGAAGTTCCAGATGAACGGCTGTCTCATCATTGGCACCATGGACGGTGCCAACATCGAGATTGCCGAGGAGAGTGGTGAGGAGAACATGTTCATCTTTGGCGTGTCCGAGGAGGAGGTCCCCAAGCTGCGTGAGGAGCGTGTCAAGGATGGTTTCCCCACGGACCCGCGCTTTGACTTTGTGCTGGACATGATTCGCGGCGGAACCTTCTCCAAGGGCGAGGACACCGCCTACCTTGCCGGCCTGGCTGATGACATTGGCAACATGAAGGTTGGCAATGACTGGTTCCTGGTTGCGCCCGACTTTGCCAGCTACCTGGATGCTCAGGCCGAGGTTGACCGCGTGTACAAGGACCAGGACGAGTGGACCAAGAAGTCCATTCTGTACACCGCTGGCTCCGCCAAGTTCTCATCCGACCGCACTATTTCGCAGTACGCGTCCGAAATCTGGGGCATCGAGCCCCTGCCCATGCCCCACGACTACAAGTAGGGTTTTGGCCATGCAGAGCTCCCTTCCCAGCCTAGCTAGTGCTGACCCGGCGTAAGTAGACAGCTTTAAGCGGAGCAGCCAAGCGACTGCCTCTCCACCATCCTTTTGTGCACGGCTAGAATTTAGTTGTTTGCAGATTTAACCAGGATATATGTATCCAGTTGTTCTGTTTCCAACACAGCCCTTTTCAGTGCCACTGCATATAAGGTAAAGCGGCATGCGTTTGATGAAATGCTATCACAGCTGAAAAAGCAATGGCACCAATGCGCAATATATTACATGAGATGCAGTGCTTATCAAAGACACTGTGCCAGCATGGTGCACTCCACCATGTGCGTTTCCATTATTGCTTAGCTTCCTTTCAAACTACACTAGGTAGTGTGCCTGTGCGCCCCACCTGGCACCCCTGTTCCATAAGAATAAATGGTGCGCCCTGCCAGACTTGTTGCCCCTGCCAAGCGTTGCTGAACCAATGCTGGGTATAGCCTCATCCGAAGGTTGTATCTGCACACGCGAGTGCTGAGCCCAGCAGCCTGCCTCGTAAGAGACCTGGTAGGCGCGTGGTTTGCTCCAAGGGCAGTCCACGTGCCATCATCAATGGCGGCTGATATGACGATCACGCTTCGGGATCGCAGCACGTAGCAGGTATGATAGATGGTAACACCATTGGCGCGCTATCGTCAGCATATCACGCACTGACAAGCGGCGTCAGAGCGGTTGTCCTCGACGGCGATGTACCACGAAGCGATGAGCTTGCGCACCTCTGCCTTCTCAATGGTCCCACTTTTGTCCTTGTCATATCGGTTCACGTACTGTTGTACTGTTTTGAGGTCTACGTCGGGTGCCTTCGTTGAGGTCTGTCATGAGGCGGCGGATTTCATCCAGGTTAAGGCCCCCGTCTTGGTCGGTGTCGTACTTCGCGAACATCTCCCCGATGAAATCCTCATCCTCGGGGGCAAGTCCGCCCGTCGGCTGTGCCTTGGCTCGGTCCTTCGCGTCCAGTCTCCGTCTCGCCACCACCGCAGCCACCGCGGCCTGGTTCGACATCCTGGCCTTCTTGCCCACTACTGCTGAGAGCCCGATATGTAAAAACTGCGGAGCAGGACAGGGAGTGGACCGGGCCACGGGTGAGGAACCGCGCGTGGCAGCGCTGTTGTGAGTGACGGCACACTGGCGCCGTGACGAAGAAATGCAGCAAACTTAATGTTAGCAAACCTAATACGTCTGGATAAGCTTCGGTGTACAGGTTGCGTCCCGTCGCAGTCAGTTGGTCAGCTGTGCGTATACACCTGCCCCGACATACACGCCTGTTCTGAGTGTAGGTCAGCAGCCAGATGTCTCCCATAACCTCGGCGGCGGCATGCCACCACATGTAACAGGCACGCGTGTGCCGACTGCGGCGGCGGCGGCGCGGCGCGGCAGCATATATTACGCGGAGCGCAGGTAGAATGCTGTAGTCGTACCTGCAATATCTACTGTACGAGGTACCAGTACGAGTACCCGTGCTCGTGTATCCATTTATCATACATATGCATGTAGATTGAGATTGATTATAGTAATATATACAGACATACATACGTATATGTGTATGTATCAATACATGCAGATACATGCATAATAAATACACACACACACACACACACACTCTCGCCCAACTGTATTCAATATTCGTTAGCTGAAATACAAAATTGTAACGCAAGGATTGGAAGAGCATTTTTTCATAGCCAAGGATTTAGGGCAGTCTTGATTGAATAGGGTTACATCACCCTCCCTTTCGTCACTGACGTGCAGCAAGCAAGGGCAATACAAGGCTCGGAACCGAAGATGATCCGCGGACGGCGACTTGGAATTATCGCCCATTTAGCTGCGTTTTTTTCAGAATTCAGTGCGACTTGGGAAGTTGACTGTTTTATAATAGCAAATGTTGCGGAGCACAATATCAAGATATAACACTGTTCGCAAATTGTCGTCTTGGATGGGATGCTGTAGTATTTTAGGGCAAGTTTACCTCCA